>NJDC01001633.1:316974-331184 GCA_002245475.1 Calephelis virginiensis | reverse complement strand
CGCTAAATGTGTTTAGTTTGCCTAGCCAAATTAATTTTCCAGATTTTACTTTTAATAAAATGAACCGAAACCCGCCTTTTATGACTAAGTTGGTATGAAAGCAGTTCGTCTATATTTTTTTAAGAGCTCGAAACCAAAATCTGTACTATCTATACTAATATAAAAAAGCTGAAGAGTTTGTTAGTTTGTTTGCTTGAACTTTCAGTGTTAGAAAGTCCATTTATTGAAGAAGGCTATAACATCATCACGCTAAGATCAATAGGAGCGTAGCACCAATGATAAATGTTTTAAAATCGAGGGTTTTTTTCCTATTGAGAGTGTGCGCTGCGTGACGGTGAAAGTTTCGTAAAAATCATCTACGAAAGAATTGTTCCCCTTTAAAAGTCCTAAAAAAAGTCTGCGACAGCACATTTCTATCTTTTAAGGTTAGCTCACTATAACCTTTTTTATGCTAACCAAATTTGTTTCAAAATATTGCATTATTTACGAAGGTTATTTTATAAACACTTTGTGCTGCATTGTATACCATAGTTTTTGAACGATTTAAATGTTCTGCTATCCTTCTGGTATGGCCAACCATGCTCGACAGCAAACTTCATGATAATTTTTCGTAGTGTTGGATCGCAACTTTTATTTTTACCAATTTTTCATCAAAATATTTTTTAAAACTTAAAATAAATATCGGAATTGCCACCAAAACTACCACGAAACAATAAGAGAAGAAGTAAAAAAGTATTGAGATTCAAATTTTGAAAATAGAACGCAATATCTCAGTGTCCCTAATTAAATGGCCAGCCAGCATTATTTGAACAAATAGCACTACGATAATCTATCAGCTATACTGCAAAGAGGTTTAATGTTTAAGAAGTTGTTATTGTTTGTATAATCGGGCACATAAATGACTAATTATACTTACATGTAAGAGATATGGAATATGGTTTAGACTCGTTGGAAAATAAAAAATAAATTCACAATTCCGTTTAACCAAAGAGTGTCCCTAATTAGTTGACCCTAACACCCGACCTAGCACCCTGTGATTTCTGTATTTTCCCCAAAATCAATTCCAATTGAAGATTAAAAGAGTGTTAATGCCTAGAAGTGTTTTACCATTTGTTTATCCAGGGTTCACGAAAGACGACCCAAAAGCCAAATTCTCCTACACCATGATAACGTTTCTTCACACACGCCCAACAAAACGAAGTCATATTTAGCTTCTCTATCCAAAAAAATAGATCATTCATCACAAGTATTAAATTTAAAACAAAATTGCATTTCACATCACTCGATTTGAATGAATATCTTAGGAGATATCGCAGTTTTAAAATAACACTATCAAATAGAAAATAATTACTACGTTAACACTATAGTTTAAAGACCGCGCGACACAGACGCGTGGTACGCGTGTGGTTGACTCCTTATGGAACGGTTGTGCTCAGTGCACTACTTTATAAATTTATTCTTTCCAGAACGTCAACGTGTAATACTTTTTAGACGTTGGCCGTTTATCATCTTAAAATTTCAACGGGTAGCGTTGGAGAGTTAAATATTAAATAAATAGACTATGCGGGCGAAGCTGCGGGTAGCAGCTAGTTGATTATAAATATTTTAGGTTTAGTCATTAAATTCTGTAGATGGTTTTCGAGCGCATTCTCCAGTAACTATGGCTTCTTAGAATATTTATCAAAGTAAGGCTTAATATAGATCAGCTGTTTTGGGTGTGCTGCATAATATGCATTTTTTATGTTATTTTTAATTTTTTAACGTTTCTAATCAATATAGTATATAGATCTCAAAGTATTCACTTTGGCGATGTTAACTTCAGTTACAGACGTTGATGGCCACCAGAGCGACCGCCTTTAAGCGCGCGTGGTGCGTGACAGCTGACAACACCACGTGAGTTTGTATCACACTAGCGATTTACCTGGCTTCGCTCGGGTAATAGAATAATAGAATTAATCGGGTAGTGTAATTTATACTAATAATAAAGAGAAATATTTTAATGTTATTTTGTATTGAATAGGCTCTAAAGCTGCACGTTCGATTTGGTAAACTCTTATTCCATTCAAAAAAATCCGCTAATAAAAATGGGATTTAACTCGGTGAAATGCTTCATTCTTACGGGAAAACGGGTAATAGGACAACGGGAGTAAGGGAGAATTACCCTTTCGTGTTGAGATAGGTGACACTGCCTTCGGTATGTCAACTTGTTTGTATTGAATAGTATTAAAAATTCTTTTACGATTGACAGCGAATACTGTCGTTGATTAACATAGGCCAATTTTTAAAGCGAGACTATGCTCCATTCACACGGGACAAAAAGTAACAGGACTCCGGGTCGTAAAAATGATCCTTCCGTACTTACCTATTTCACATACATAACTTGCTAGGCATCCTCAGGAAATCTACCATACGTACAAACGACGACACACGAAAACGTCGTGTTTTTGTTTCCTGTGTTCGGACTCTATTTGTAATCTGGTCGCGGAGGAGGGAGGTGGGAACTTTAGGTAGGGTTGTCACATGTGAAATACGTGACAATTTATATAGTTTCCCGAGTTCGTGTTCTGGTCGCGGAGGTGGGCGGTGGGAACGTTAGCGTTTGTCACATTCTATGTCAATTGGAAGATTATTTGCCACAACAGTTACACTACTTACGCGGAATTAGTAAAATAAAGGCATATTTTACATCTGTTATAATGGATTTCCGCAAATTAACGCCTGATTCAATAAAATAGGTTTTGATTTGGTTATTATATACGCGATGTTGGGCGTCGGCCCCGGGCACCATATGAGACGGCTGCTCTCCTATCGCATCGCTGGCTAGAGGCGAGTGTTGATTTTGCTGGGGGATCTCTCACTCGGTTACCTATTGTTGCTGCCATAACGTGTTCTAATTTTGGAAGCTGGCCGGTGAACCTACATTTGCCGCGTTACCAACCTGAGGCCAGGATGTTAGACTTTGAGCAAAAGTTTACCGGCTACTTCCAGACCGGAACACGTAAACGGCAAGCACTGAAGTTTTGGCCGAAGGAATAGGTAAGGCGGTGGTACCAATTCGGGGCAGTTGCTGCGAAACTCTACCACCTAAGTAGATGTCACGTTGTTAGTGACGGTGAGCCTATGCTCGACTTTCTATGACTTTATGAGTTACTATGAGTTTCCTAGCAGATGGTATATTCTGCAAAGAAGCCCGGACCAACACGGGGTAACTCTATATCAACTATCTGTTATCTGTGTATTTGCCTTCGAATAATCATTATCATTATATATAATAAAACTAAGTTGATAAAATGTGCGTGCCGATAAAACTTAAAAAGGATTCCCGATACGATAAAGAGTATAGTGCAATAGCCCTTTATCTCCCCTCGAACAAGAAAGTTCCCGTTCTAACTTAAAGGGCGTATTTTTAAAGATATAAGGGCTTTTCCAATTCCTCAACTTGAAAATTAAGTGAAGTAGTGGCGCCATCTGTTGTCGAGTAGTTGAACTCCATTCAGAACAACGATTATTTGAGTTGCGTTTCGAAAGGCGCTGCGAGCAATTACAGCATGTGTAGCGATGGCGCGAAATTTGAAATTCCAATTTCAACAAAGTCATAAATTACATTTGTTTCTTTATACAGCATTAGGTAGCTTTTATTTTGGAGTTAAAGCGAGATAAGTTTAGTTATTCAAATCATTAATTCAAATTTCGCGCCTTTACTACTTATGCTATAGCTGCAGAACTTATTGTTACGTGTCGAGTACATTCTAGAAGGTGTAAAAGAAAATATTCTCGAACTTTTCCGAATATCCTAGAGCCTAGCTCTCGGAATATATAAGGGCCCGGTATCACCCGCCAGAGTTAGTTCGATTTGGAAAGCGATTGTGAAAGGAAAATGAAAGAAGTTATATGTGAGCATTTATTTTGAAGTATCACGTGTGAGTATTTTTAATAGTGTGTTTAATTAATTCTCGATTTTGAAGCAGAGAAGAAAAAAGTCGTCTGTGAGCCTTTATTGTGAAATATCAAATGTAAGTATTTTTAACCGACTTCAAAAAAAGCAGTTCTCAGTTTGATTATTAATTATTCGTATTAATTATTTTTGAAAAAATAATTAATAGTGTCTTTAATTATTTCTAATAGTTGTTTTTCTTTTTTTTATTTGTTTGTCTATAAAATGTTTATTTAATTTATTTTTTACAGAATACAATGCCTAGACGTAAAAAAGGAGGAGATCTTGCCAGTTCTGCAGCGAAACGGCGGAAACAAAAAGAACATCAAAGAAATGAAACGGAAGAAGAGCGCGAAGCACGTTTACAAAATCAACAAACCAGGATGAGAACTCTGAGAAACACAAAAAAGTGAATAAAGAAAAGAGAACGAAAGTATAGAAGAATCGAGAATTTTAAAAGATAATTTAACAAAGGAAGCATTCCACTACGAACACCAGGTCTCTGTTGCATGAATGGAAAAATTCGACTACCACCACTGGAAGCACCTCCGCAGGAATTTCTACATTACATGATTGGGGAAACACAAGAATCAAAACACTTTCTTCAAAATATAAGATCATATAACTCCTGCTTTCAAATGACTTCATTCGGTGTTACTTCGACCAACACTAATAGAAACGAATTTGAATATATATTTTCAATTCAGAGGCAAATTTATCACATAATAGGATCGTTATTGCCAATGCCTAACAAAGACTATAAATTTCTGCAAGTATATTTCGTCGGAAATGAAGAACAAGAAATTGATCAACGATGCACAAATTTTAATGGATTTAGTTGCAAAATAATCCAAAATGTACAGAAGATCTTACACAAATACAATAAATTGATTTACATATTCCAAACAACATTTGACCGCATGATTTCTGATAACTATAAAATTGTAATTCGAGACGATAAAAGACCATCTGGAGAGCACGAACGTAGATTTAATGCACCTCAGATAGATGAAGTTGCCATCGTAATTGTAGACAATGAAAATACAAGCCGTCACATAATGGTACAACGAAGAGGAAAAGGACTACAACGCATTGCAGAGACACACCGTTCCTATGATGCTCTTCAATATCAATTAATATTTTTGCACGGAGAGGATGGAGACCATTTCAATATAAAACAAGTGCATCCTAAAACAGGCATCGAAACAAACAAAAAAGTTACTTCCAAGGAGTTCTGTGCTTACCGCTTAATGATCAGAGACAATGAAACATACAATCACATACTCAACACTCGCCGTTTATTTCAACAATTTCTGGTAGATATGTACGCAAAAATAGAAGCAGAACGGATGTTTTACATAACACTGAATCAAAAGAAACTACGCACAGAACGGCTGCCCCATTTCAAAACGTAGTAAGTATTTTGACCAACTTTTACAGAAACACAGAAAAACATGTTTTGGGTCAGCCGTCGTGAATTACTAAATATCTGACCTCAAATGTATATGGAAGAAAAAGATCGGTACCGTACCATTTGTTTGAGGTACATTTTTGTTTTAAAATATTTATATTACATGTTTTAAAAGAGCAAAACACCTTGAAACAAAAACAAATTAAAATCTTAGACCTTGAAAACTATATCCAAACCTAGTAACAGCTTCTACTAGGTTTTGATCTGGTTGAAATTATATTAAAGGATCAATAATTACCTATATCATAGCCTAGTATGAGCTCATACTAGTTTGTGATTAAGGTCGAATCGGTAGATAGTATATTTATTCATCTAAGTCAAAATCCAGTAAAAACAATATTCTTTCAATATATGTACTTAATGTAAAATCTAATCATCTAGCAACTATAATAAATAACATTAAAAAGCACAAATTTGAAATATTTTTTATTTAAAATAATGTGTAATTAAAAACTAAGAAGACGAAAAAAGGAAATTATACGAATTTAGTCGTAAAATTCTAATTGCCCCATAAATGAGTGGTCCGTAGATCTATCATTAGTAGGCAAATTAAGCCAAAAAGCTTTTCTTGATTCCGGCATCATAGGCACCGACCAGCCATAGTACACATACAGCAGGATCAGCCGATTTCTTTTCAAAAATTTCTTTTCAATAGGAGCAAATGTGAGGTTAAAGGCTATCAATCGGCTCAAAAAAAACATCTTTATATTGAGGCATTTCCGGGATTAAAATCACTTTTTGTAAGTCAATTGCATAATATTTAACGCAGTTTTCGTTTTTCTCTCTTGCATCTAACTTATATCTTTCAAATGCCAACTTAACTTTATCTTTGTGTTCTTTTTCTTTTAATTCAATATCTTCAGGTATTGCTACACCCTTGTCAGCACATTTCTTAATTTCTTCTTCAAAATATGAACAGTCTACACATTGGTCTCCTTTTGGCATATTAAATGAAATATTTAGTTTTTTATTGTCTGTCGATAAACTTCTATGCCACATTGATTTTTCAATTTGAAACTGTCGTACATTTGTTTCAATGTAAAGTGTCGTGGTAAATATTTTACATTCGGAGCATTATGTCTTCGGTAATGGCTCACTACTGGTTGATAGCTTAAAATATATTGCTCAATAAGACGTTTCGGTATTTCCTTTCTCTTACCTTCTCTTCAATCTGTTATTAGTTTACCAAACAATTTACCTTTTTTAACAACTTTACTAAAATCTGTTATCACTCAATCAGCAGTATATCCCAAAGTATCAAGAAAAAATTTGCGGCAAACAGGAATAGACACAGAGCTATGAATACTTTGAAAATAAAAATATCTAGATTATTTTTTAACAGCCTCCCTATTAACACTATCAACTTTGCGTTTTTTAATGCCGGTTATTTGAACACATTTGTTTAAAAAGTTTCTTCTTGCAGAAAAATTAAGGTCCCAGTAATCATTCCAAATTTCAATTGTGTATCCAAGTGAAAACATTGTACATTTACGGGTACATTATAATAAATAATTTTCCTATACAGCTGTTAATGATCAAAGGATGTTTAGACCTTTGTTTGATAGAAGACTTCGATTTACTTGAACGGGTTTTTAGTGCCTCTTCTTTACTAATAAATATGGGCTCCGGATAATCTGCTACAAAAATATTTTCAAGTATATTTTTTTTTAAATCTATTTTGAAGAGCTTTGTCGCTTCGCGACTATGTCGCTCTAATACGTCCTCCAACACATATCCACTATTCACAAGCCCTAATTTTTAATCCAAATGTAACTAGTTTGTATAGTATTCCAGCAGAATCCGATGTCGGATTCGCTAGAATACTATTACAACCACCGACAGCCCAAAAAATATTGTGTGGGTCTTTGACTATGACTTGCCTTTGATCCTTGTTCCGAACACATTCCATTAATATATGATATACGTCCTCTATTTTTCCACATTTGTTGCAGTTAGGAGATCGTGTTTTACCCATTAAAAATCAAAACTATTCAATGGAATGTGTCCCGAACTCTATCTTAAGGCAGTAATAGTGTAACCTCTATTTAAGCAACATATATTGATCCAAGGGTTATTCATTGGTTCTGCCTGAATTGTACGATACCAAATACCTTTAAATTTTGACCTTTCATCAAAATATTCGCTCCACATGCTACGACAGTGTTTTTTAATAGTCGGTAAAATTTCCATAAAGAAGAGAGAAACAGCCATATCTACTCCGTCATAAGCTGCAACCTTAGCTAAAAAATCCGCTTTTTCGTTGCCTATAATATCAACGTGTGATGGTATCTTCAAGTATATTGATGTCATTGTGTGAAACTATTTCATTTTGGCCGGTATTAATTTGAACAGGATTGCTATCGATTAATATTTTTGGAATCATACCAGAGCGGCGGCGCGCAAGAGAGGGGAAAACACGGAATTAACGAATGAAATTAATTGAGGAAGGAGCCAAATATCCTTCTAAGAAAAAACCTAGTAAAGTGCAACTTTTAATCTCTTACTAAAACTAATAATAATTTGCTTTCTTCATTTGACCTTTTCAAAACCTATTATGTATATTAAACTATTTCAAAAACCTAGTAAGTGTATTAACTTACGAAGTTTATGAAATGGTTTTGCGACTTACTATGTTTTAAAATGGATGAGCTTAGGTTGTTGTTGCTCTTACTAGGTTCTGGATAGTGTGTAACTTTTTAATAAAACTTGTTATCGATACAAGTGTTTTTGGGTTTTAATGAGTCTTACTAGGTTATTATATTTAACCTAAAAACCAAGAATCACCCATTTTAAGACTTACTAGGTTTTGGAATGGGGCAGCCGAGAAGAATACATCTATCTTCGAAACACGATCATAAATGACGGCAATATTGACGATAATGGAACAATGGTAATCTTACCCTCATCATACACAGGAAGTCCAAGACATATGCGTGAATATACTCAAGATGCCGTGACTTACGTAAGAAAATATGGACGACCTGATCTCTTCGTAACATTTACATGCAACTCATTTGGCCAGACATTAAAGAACAACTAAAATAATAACCTCCATGGCACGACACGACATAATAGCCCGAGTTTTTCGACAAAAACAAAAAAGGTTTATTGAAGTCATCACAAAATACCACATCTTTGGAACCGTTCGATGTTGGATGTATACAATTGAGTGGCAAAAACGAGGACTACCTCACTCACACAATCTCATATGGCTACACGATAAAATTTATCTCACGGATATTGACAAAATCATTCAAGCAGAATTTCCCGATCCACAAATAGATCTAAAACTGTACAACATAGTAGTGAAAAATATGATTCACGGACCATGTGGACCATTAAACTTCAAAGCACCATGCATGAGTGATGGAAAATGTACAAAAAAATATCCAAAAGTATACTTGGATGATACAAAAAATGAAGAAGACGGCTATCCCAAATATAGAAGACGATCACCGAAAAACGGTGGCTTCACAGCAAAAATACGAATACAAGGCAGCGACGAACTGCAAATAGATAACCAATGGGTAATACCATATAACCCACTACTTTCGAAAATGTTCCAAGCTCACATAAACTTTGAATACTGCAATTCAGTAAAATCTATTAAATACATATTTAAGTACGTAAACAAAGGTAGTGACATGGCAGTATTTCAAATAGTCCAAAATAGCGAACAAAATAACAGAAATGATGAGATTCTTATGTACCAAATGGGAAGATACATCAACAGTAACGAAGCAGCATGGAGGATTTTTAGTTTTCCCATACATGAACGCGAACCAGCTGTGCAGCATCTAGCAGTACATTTGGAGAATGGACAAAGAGTTTACTTCATAAGAGACTCGGCTAGAAAAATTGCAAGCGAACCACCTAAGAACACAACATTAACAGCTTTTTTCCAACTGTGCCAAATGGATTCATTCGTAAAGACGTTACTGTATGTTAACGCCCCTATTTATTATAAGTGGGACAAAACAAGGAAAATTTATCAACGACGAAAACAAGGAACGCCAGAAGAGGGTCATCCAGAAATCATGAAAGCTGACGCAATAGGTCGAGTATACACTGTACATCCAAACAATGCTGAATGTTTCTATCTCCGGATGTTGTTACACAAAATACGGAGACCAACAAGTTGCACAGATCTCAGGACTATTAACGGCTACCTATGCCAGACATGTCAACATGAATGAAATGAAAGAAGCATGTCAACGCTTAGGATTATTGGAAAACGATTACCACTGGGAATTAATACTACAGGAGCTACACTCACAGCTTCAGCTGAACAACTTCGAGTGTTATTCGCCATAATTCTAACAACAGTAACCCATCGAACCCAAAACGACTATGGGACTCTTTCAAGAGGAGTATGAGTGATTATGCATATTGTACCAAATCCGACAAACTAACTCAGAACTGACTATAGAATTGAATGATGACATCTTCCATGAAACACTCATTCGTTTAGAAGATAAATGCTTAGCAATAAATAACCAGGCTTTAGTAGAACTTGGAATGACAGCACTACAAAGAAATGCTTTCAGTGTGTTAAACTACAAAATTACAAAGGAAAAAAAGCTACAATGTCAATCAACTGCTTGAATACATTGCTCACAACAAACCACTCCTCAATGACAATAAAAAAAAGTTTACAACGTTATAATGGACCGGATAATTAACAACACTGGTGGAATTATTTACTTGGACGCACCAGGAGGCACCGGTAAAACGTTTCTACTAAATCTAATACTGGCAGAAATACGTGTTAAAAAACTACACATCGCACTGGCACTAGCATCATCCGGCATTGCAGTCACACTTATGGAAGGAGGACAAACTGCCCATTCTGCTTTACAACTACCGTTGAATATAGCAGAACAACAATTCCCGGTATGTAAAATCTCAGGAAAATCTGGACGGGGTCAATATCTAAAACAAGCTAAAGCCATCTTAGGGGATGAATGCACCATGGCTCATAAAAAATCACTTACAGCAATGGACAAAACATTACAAGAATAGCGAAAAAACTCTGAAATAATGGGAGGAGCTCTACTCATACTGTCAGGAGATTTTCGATAAACACTTCCAGTTATTCCCAAGTCAACACCAACAGACGAAATCAATGCATACTTAAAAAAGTCACATCTCTGCTCACAAGTACAAAATACTGCAATTAACAAAAAACATGAGAGTTGAATTATCAAAAGATGAAACAACAGCACATTTTGCTACAATACTTTTACAAATATAAATCAATAGTGATTTCTGTAACATAGCCACTACTGAAAACGATCTAATCGACAAAATTTATCCAAATATTGTTCAGGACTATACCAACGTAGAGTGGTTATTTCAAAGAGCAATTTTGGCCACTAAAAATTAGGTTGTTGACGATATCAATTTTAATATTCTAAAGAAAATACCTGGTGAAGAGAGAATATATAAATCGATGGACACGATGTGAGAAAAGTGTCAACTTCCCCACAGAATTTCTGAACTCTTTACAAGTATCTGGAATGCCATTACACTGCCTTCGTCTGAAAATTGGATCTCCAATCATACTACTGAGAAATCTCAGCTCTCCAAAACTATGTAATGGAACGAGGATGATCGTAAAACAGGTATCGAATAATATTATTGAAGCTGAACTTATTTCTGGAAAGAACAAAGGACAAACAGTATATATACCTAGAATACTACTGATCTCTTCTGAATTGCCATTTCAATTTAAAATATTGAAATTTCTAATTAAATTAGCTTTTAGTTTTACAATTAACAAAGCGCAAGGACAAACTTTAAAATATTGTGGCATTAACCTCAAAAAACCCTGCTTCTCTCACAGTCAGCTATATGTAGCTTGCTCAAGGGTAGGAAATCCGAAAAATCTATATATATATATACTCCAGACAATAAAATGAAAAATGTTGTTGAAAAATGAAAGCAAATAGTGTAAAAAATGAGCGAATGTTTTCAATATTTTTTTTTACTATTAGGTCATAGTTTATTTTTTTATTTCAACTACCGCGTAATCTCATATCAACTCCCGGGCGAAGTCGGGTATTATAGCTAGTATAAATATAAGAATAATTATTAACGAGAGAGTAGTACCATTGCGCCTAACTTGTTGTATAACTTTTTTGTCTAACTTCACACCAATCTGTTGTTGGTTTTTACATATTAACCACTAGATTGTTCCACTATCGAGTGACAGGATCGTTACAAAGGGATATTCGGAATTCTCTAAAAAATCACTTGAAATCTAGACTTAGGACGACGAAACAATATTGTTTCAAATGCATATGCTTGTTGGCGTACTTAGTTCGTCCCCAACCTCGTCAGTTAATCGCGTTCTCTAATAAGTACATGATATCCAATCTAGTTTCAGGCGGAGCCGTAATCAAGGTTTATGTAATCGTTATGATAAAATACTGCATATCTAAAACTTCGTTTATTTCTGGACAGTCAAGGTGACCCCAACTTTGAACAAATCTTATTTTGTTATATGTTATGTAATATATTGCTTAGATATCTTTTGGTTTATAACCTACACCAAAGAGAGGAGGCTATCGACTGACTACTTATTGTTTTTTTGTTCGCTAGTTACGCGGTTACACCATACATGAGGCGCTAGTCCTAGTGACGTACCTTTAAAACACTAAAATCAGCCACCGCATCGGAACGCGGCCACACACTGAGAAGATCCAGCGAAAGAAACATCGCGGGCATATCTTTTTTTCTTATTTATTGATTTTATAATTCAAGAACGGGCTTCCCTATTCAAACCAAATATTTAGGCTTTGGACTATTTAGTAGATAGTTTATGTGAAGTTTTCATAAAAGCTGTTGAGCGGTTCTTCTTTTATCACATTTTTTTGTAACAAATGAATATAATAGTGTTATGTCGGTTATGCGCTCTTTATTTATAGACGTATTTTAATTAAAACAGTTTATACGTAGCGAAGCATGTACCGGGCCACTTGTTATTTATAAGAGATTGGACGTGAGGAGCAATTAATCCCAATCACTCTTATCCGCTCAATATTCAGTAATGGTATAATATATTAGATAATACAGTAATCTTTTTTACACAATTTCAACGACACGATAAAGTCACAAAAAATATTGTTTTTAACTGTCTCCGATCGATAGACAAGCCATTGCATGTGATATCTCGTACATTTATATTACGAGTAGATATTGCACAATGAGAAACATGCATGAAGTTCATTTTGCCTTCTGTAATACGTATATAAAACTAAAAAGATAACAACTGCATTTCGCATTTATGATCATTGTTTTGACACACACAGAAAAACTTGATTGTGTGATAACTACAACATATTACGCTAGAACAAAAAATATAGACTGCTAACACTTTTTGAAACTAAATAATACAGTCCGCGCCTTAGTCAAGTTTTCATCTGAATAAGCGTAGAAAATATTAATTAAAAGCTAAAATTTTGAAACTATCGCAGTGTGTCGTTAAAAAATAAAATATATTTTTTTATACAAGAGGAGGCAAACGAGCAAGTGGGTCACCTGATGGAAAGTGTATCACAAATGCGTCGCCGACCTTTAAGGAATGAGTACGCTCTTTTCTTGAAGGTTCCTAAGTCATAATTGTTTGTGAATACCGCCCTCGGCAACTGATTCCACAAAGGTGTTGTGCGAGGTAAAAAGTGTCTTCGGAATCGCACAGTTGTAGATCGTCACGCATCAACATTGTGGGCTGTACTTTAAACTCTGTCGCAAAGTCCGAAGGTGGAAATCAGCGGCTAGAATTAAACCAAGCAACTCCTCGGAACATTCCCCATGATTGATGCGGTAGAAAACATTGAGCCAAGGGATCAAGCCCGGTCATTGACAATTCGAATTGCTTTCCGTTGAATGAGGTTAAACAGAAGGAGCTGGTACTGTGGAGCTCTTGCCCAGAGTTGAGAACAGTACTTTGTATAGTTTAAGCGATGGGTCGGCATGAAATACTGTCTTGCTTTACTGAGCACACCAAGTTTTTTAGAGGCTATTTACTCCTCCAGATGACTACGAAATTGAACATTACTCGAAATGTCAATACCAAGTATACCAATTCAGGCTATGGCAGTAAGGAAAACGCTCTCAAATCGAGGAGATACGACGAAGGGAATCTTTTTAGCGGAAAACGCGCAAACTTGTATCTTGCTAGGGTTAAATTGCACCAGATTTTGCTGACCCCAAAACGAAATTTCAGACAGGAGATTTTCAATTTCAGACACAAGTTGGTTCTGGCTCTCAATGACATGTTCCCGATATATATTATGACGGCCAAAGTTTAAGGCTTCCCCAGTAGTGTCGTCTGCATAGCAATGAGTGTTACTAATTTGCAACATGACATTGATATGCAAAAGAAACAGAGTAGGAGAAATCACACAGCCTTGGCAAACAACAGCATTGACAAGCTTGGACTCCGAGCACATGCCTTTTAGGTCGTAACCTTGATGCTGCGCTCCGTCAAAAAACTAGTGACCCATTTGCACAATTTCTCAGGAAGACCGTAAGAAGGGAGCTTCGATAGAAGCACCTTGTGCCACACCCGATCAAAGGCTTTTGCTATGTCCAAACTAACAGCCAATGCTTTTCCCTTGCTTTCGACTGTTTGCGCTCATCGGTGTGTTAAGTAAACTAAAAAATCACCGGCTGGACGGCCACGACGAAAACCGTATCGACGGTCATTTAACATCTGGTGCTCCTCTAGGTACCTTAAGAGCTGGCAGTTTGTTAAGGATTCCATAACTTTGGAAAACAAGGAAGTTATAGCTATAGGTC
>NJDC01001633.1:288446-309673 GCA_002245475.1 Calephelis virginiensis | reverse complement strand
TCGAGACTCTTCGCTATAAGACAATATATTATTATTATTATTATTAACGAGCAGCCAAAGAACGGACAGGTCTTGCCCTTCAAGATTACCGAGGCGCCGGAAACAAATATTCTCTCTGAAGAAAGCACACACGCCCGCCCGCGGTACAAACGAGTGTTCCAGTTTATACCCCGGGTAGGAGAGGTACAATGTGTCAGCCGGAGAAGATATTTGCGTCTCAGTCTAAAAGATCAAGGCTGGCTTCGCCGTCTCAAGGTATAAATGGACGGCGTTTAAGTTAGAGTGTATTCCCCTAATGTTACAGAAACCTACAACGAGCGTGGAAGGGGGTGCCAAAAGTTTGCCTCGAGCATATTTAAAGTTACGCGCAAATCGCCCCCCCCCCCCATAGTACGCGGGGCCACCTAGTGCTTCCGGGTTAGAATCCCCAGATTCTAAATAAGAAACACCAGGGGGGGATTGATCTCCACCGTAATTGCAGGTGGTAACCCCCTGGGGACTAATATTTGCAATTTGCAGCTCCATTATAATATGAGGGGGGTGACAAATCGTGTTAGTTGGATATCCATTTTGAAAAGTTACTGCTATTATAGGCTATTTATAAAATAATATATTATAAGCGATACGGGATACAGTACAATTAGTGTTTCTTCATTTAAAGATATGGATATTTGGAATTTCTACAAAGCGCCGACGATGAAAAATATCAAACATGTTATTTTTGTTTATTAGAAAATTTAAAATAAATATTTTCTTTTTTGCTGGTTGACCCGGGCATCGAACCCGGGACCTCAAGAAATCAAGTCCGATGGCGGACCGCTAGACCACAGAAGCGATATTTATATTATTATAAAATGAATAAAAAAGCCTTTCATTTCTTCCAGAATACACAATTTACACAGGTTACTTAGTAATGAAATTTGAAAAAAGTAAATATTTGTGTTAGTATGTTACAATGTAACATTTCTATTAGTATCTAAATTATATACAGTGGTTATTCTGCAAGAACCTCTCTGTGAGCCAGTTCTCTCTAGATTTGGCTGTTTTCATCCATTTAGGGCCTGCTATTTGAATGAATTCATTCTCCCACCTGCTGCAAGGTCTCCCTTTTTTTCTTTTGCCTGTTTGCCTGATGGCCCTCTCCAAGCTGTCATAATTTTTGACCATCTCTTGTCTTGGAGAAGTGCTACGTGTCCAACCCACTTCCATTTTAGTGCTAGGGCTAGTGCCAAACCATCTATAGTTTTAGTGACGTTCCGTATTTTTGTATGTCTTACTTTGTTCAATTTCTTTATATTTAACATACTGCGCTCCATTCCGTGTTGGCACATTATAATTTTGTTTCTGACATTTTTGTTGTACTTCCACGTCTGACAAGCATAGGTCAGGCATGGAATAAGGCAGGAGTTTATAACCTTGGTCTTCAAGTTGATTGGCAAGTTGCTCTTGAAAATTTCCTTCAAACTCCAGTACTTATTTCACGCTAACTGTGCCCTGCGTTCAACCTCATGGTAATTGTTAGACCCATCGAAGCTTATTTGCTTGCCCAGGTAGGTTTATTTATCGGTATACTGCAGAGGCTCATCGTCAACGTATATTTGTAACTTTGTGCTATTGGTCATTATCATAGTTTTGGATAAATTCATTTTTAAGCCAGCAACTTTGCTAGCTTTATTTAGCGACTCTATCATGTACTGTAATCTTTTTCCATATTCTGATATCAGCACCAGATCGTCGGCGAAACGCAGATGGCTTAAATATTTTGATTCTATCTTTATACCACACTTATTCCAGTCAAGCTCTTTTAATATTGATTCTAGAGTGGCTATAAATAAAATAGGTGATAGTGGGTCCCCCTGTCTTACCCCTCTCTTTACAGGGAACCAAGAGCCAGCTGTTTCTAGTTTGACTCTATTTTTGCTGTTTTTGTATATGCTTTTGATTGCCCTTATATATTCATTTCCCACATTTTGTTTTCTAAGAGTTTCCCAGATATAATCGTGTGACACTGATTCAAATGCTTTTTCGTAGTCGTTATATGTATACTTATATATATACTACACCAAGTACAACGGTCTGTTTCTCTCCTGATATTTCTCTATGAGAAGTTAGAGTGTGTGGATGTGATCAATTGTAGAGAAAACTTTTCTAAATCCTGCCTGTTCGATGGGTTGCTTGTCTTCTAGTATAGAGCTAATTTTTTTATTCAAAATTGTGGAAAATAGCATATATGTACTTGGCAGTAGACTAATCGATCTATAGTTCCGTATGTCCTTTGGGTCGTCTTTTTTGTATAACAAAATTATGTTGGATTCGGACCATTGGGAAGGCATCTCTCCAGATTCGAGGATGAAGTTGAACAGATTTGTAAATGGAACTGCTAGAATTGGACCAGCTATTTGTAAAGTTTCATTAGCTATGTTATCTGAGCCCGGGCTTTTGTCAGTTTTTAATTTGTTAAATGCTTCTATGACGTCTTTTCCTTCAATATAGGAACATTTTTGTTTATTGCCTTCGCTGGTGGTGTCTCGGTAATCGTGGCTGGTGACTTTTGATTTTTTTGCGCTGTAAAGTTTTTTTATAGAACTCTGTTGCTATGCTGATGATATCGATGCGATTGTTTCTTGATATATCGTCTCGTTTTAGCTCTTCAATCCAAGCTTTGTGTGGTTTCAGCTCTTTGCATGCCTTCCTCGTGCTTTCAATTCAAAGTAGGTGTTTTTCAATAGTTTTATATCTATAGTTAGTGTGGTCTTTCTTTATGTATTTGCTCACAAGCTTATAAAACGCCGAGATTTCGTTTCTCGTAGCTCTAGTTTTATTTTAACTTTTTGGAGCTCTTGTCTTCTTTTAAAAAGGGTTAGTTTATGTTCCGATAATATTTTATGTGTTTTTTTAGAAATTTGTGTTTCTCGGGCGTTCTGCAGGCTTGAGTTGATCAGTTAGATTAAGTTGTCATAATATTTTTGGACTGAAGTAATACTAGTGCCCTGCACGAACATGTGATCGTCTGATTTGTGGAAATTTAGATTTTCTTTGAGCTTGGAGATTTCTTCCTCATTTTTTAATGTGTTATTTTGGCAGTTCGTATACTTTGTTCTGTTTTTCTTAAAATTAATATTATTAAATGTTGTAGCTCTTACTGGTCTATGATCTGAAGGGTAATTAATATTCAGAATTTCTATGTTTTTAAAAATATGTGAGCGGTTTGATAGCACAAAATCGATTTCGTTTTTATAGGCCCCTTCAGGTGATCGCCACGTCCATTTGTTTTTAGGCTTCTTTTTGAAAAAAAAGAATTCATAATAGATAGCTTGTTTTCACTGGCGTAATCGATTAATCGTTGACCTCTCTCATTTCCTTCTCCATATCCATGTGACTTCATGATTAAAATATGTTTCTCGTTTCTGGGTAATCCGATTTTTGCAATTAGGTCACCCATCAGTACATAGTCTTTATGCGCCAGTTCTATAGCCCTGCTTATCGTCTCGTAAAGTTTTCGATTTCTTCTTCGTTTGCTTTTGCGGTGGATGGATGATGGACTTGAATGATGGACAGACTGGTACTTTCAAATTTCAGGTTTAGTGTGGCTTCTCTATCGGAAAGCCCAAGGTAACTTTCAATGTTATTTTTGAGATGAGATTTAATCACAAAACCTACGCCGTAACTACCAGCTGTGAGGTCTGTATGACACAGAATAAAGTTTTCATGTTCTTCGATTTTGTTTCCGACACGTCTAACTTCAGCCAATCCTATTAAATCGTGTTTGATATCTTTGAGAGCTTCATTGAGCTCTACTAGACGTTCGTACGACGAGAGCGATTTGACATTGTATGTTAAAATGTATAAACATTTTTTTGGGGTTATGTCATTTTTGGAGGGTTTTGGTCATAATCCTCCTCGGTGACCAAGCGGCTTGGAGGATGAGTTTGGTGTTCTGATAGAAGTTGTTGTATGTTAGCGTTGCGAGAAGGAGGCGGTGACTGCTATATATTATGGTTTTTGTTTTGATGTTGATCTAATGGGTTGTTAAGGTTCTTGCCAATCAGGTTATTCAGCATGCCCGGTTTCAAAACTCCTTCTGATAGACTTGAAGTTTTTCTTATTTGTGTTTTATTTTTTTTGTTAACTTGTGTGTTTGTTTCGGCTCCTTTGGAGGTTTTAATTTCAGGCAAAGTAGAAAGAATTCTTTTGTTGTTACCAGTTGTTTCTGTTTTTTTGCGAATGATAAGGTTATCATATTTTATTTTTACAAAGTTTTCTTTTTCTTTTTCGATTTTTGCTTGTTGCTGCAGTTCTTTCCCCTTCTCTAAAATATTTTGAAGATAATCTTCCGTTATGTAGTGTCCGGTATCTCTAAGTACACTCCTATGCTTAAATAAATTAATTTTTGTGCCGAGTGTTGAGAAAGTAACAATTATTGGACGGGGACTTTCGCATGTCTTGCCCACTCTTCTGACCTCTTGAATATCCCGGCGGTCCAAAGGTTGAGAAAAATGTTCTTCGATAAAGTTAATCGTAAGGTTTTCCAAACTTTTATTCCAAAAAAGACAATGTAATTTTTTTTGCCTGCTTTTCCAAGAAATATGGTCGTTTTTCTTGCTTTTCAAATTTTTCCTTTAGGTTCTCGTACTTTTCATTGATAACCTTAAATTTTTCTTCAAGTATGGAGTTTATATTCTGTGTTACTTTTTCTGTCACTCTTTCGCCACTCTTCTCTGTTGCAGTTTTTTGTTCGTCCTAATCTTTTCGTATTTTGCGAAGCTCGTTTATGATTTCCTCCATTTTTTTGGGCCTTGTTATGTTATTGTAATATTTTAATGATTAGTTGATACTGCTAGCGCCCTCTTGAGTTGTTGTTCCGACTTACTTGGCCCTTTAATGGATGGGTCGAAGATGGTTCGTACTTGTCTTTGTGGTACGTGAAATCTTCCACAGATGTCGCTAGTATCTTTGTCTATCTGTGTTACTGCTTTTGCAAGTCATTTGACAAAGTAGGGTTATTCACAGCGTTATTTTTTATTGCTTTTATTTTTAATACTATTGCAGGAGTTATAAAAGTTGACGATTGCTTCAGTTTTTAAATGATTTTTCACTTTATAATGGTAATTTGTGGAGGAAAAGTAACTAGAAGCGCACAACGTCGTCGGTTCACTTCCAAACAATTTTCACTATTTTCATAAATTTCACTTGACGATGGGTTTTGCCCACAATTTATGATGTGAGTCACTAGTTTATTTCAACACTTTTGTCCTTTCCAATATGAAAATGCACTTTTTTTAAGATCGTTATCAATACGGAGCCGAGTTAAGCGTTAGCACTGCAATGCCCTCCCTCTTGGAATATGTTTACCTGTTTATCTATTTATATTATTTAGGCCCACTTGCACGTTCCTAGGTTAACATATTTAACCCTAAATTAGCTTCCAGTATAGGGTTAAATCATTATTTTCTCTTGCGCAACCTCGAGCTTGCACTATACCATAGGTTATATGTTTAACTATTTAATCCCCCGAAGTTGTAGGGTTATATTTCTAACTCTAGACTTGTAACGTCAAAATTATAAGGTTTTGTCGATTTGTGTTGTGTATTTGAAGTTAAATAACATAATTAACTAAAGTTCCTATACTATATTTAGAATGATTTTAATTATTTGTTTTGTGATGATGATGAAGAAATTGTTGAATTCAGATTTTTTAATGGGGGAATTGCAGTACAAATAGACCATTTTAGTTTACAGAGAGACAAAGCATTTCATAGAAGATTTAGACTTGGAAAAGGAAACGTCTTATATTTATTAGATAAAATTGAGCATAAATTAATACAGCCTACACACAACCAGCCTATTTACAGAGAGGCTTTATCGCCTATGAACCAACTCCTGTGCACGTTAAGGTTGTATTTGACTTGTGGTGATTTATCGGATTTTACGGTATCTGGATAAGAAGATTTGCTATTGTTTCTAAAAGGATTTAAGTGCACTTAAGTAGGATAACTGGTATAATTATAGCTAATTGCGTTCTACATAATTGGCACGTCTAAGAAATGACAAAAAGCCCACCAATGATCCTGAATATCCTCTTTTACTTGGAGAATATGACCCAGAAGCAGCCAGCCACTTCACAGTCCAATTATGTTAGGAATACCCGGGGATCTCGTGTATGTGAAGTGCTAATAATACAACATTTTTGGGGATTGATTTGAGTAATAATTTTTATTTTTAAAAAATATTGTCTAAAATAAGAAATATATACATCTCAGTTGAAGTTTGTTTATATCACTTTTTTTTCTAAGAAATATAATTAACGCAATTTTTCGTAATGAGCCTATTTTGCCTCAACTTCTTCAATTTCCATTCCATTAAGTTCTTCTATTTCAATGGGCGACACATTTTGATATTGCATTAGACCGCTCGCGCTGTCTCCATCACAAATCGTATAAAGCCCGTCGATAGTTGGCCCAACCAAACCTTTTATTTTGTCCAGTAGAGAGTCATCAGGTCGTCTTGGTGGTGGTCCACCTCCAACAACATTATTTTTTCAATAACATGTTTATATTTAAAAATAATATCACAAAGGAGAAAACTGTCGCTACTAGTGAAATTATCTATCTTATTACTAAAAAGTAATGCAAAACACGAAATAAATAACTATGTATATGTAATAATTGTTTTCACAAATTGTAAACTGTGATGTAAGCTGTCAAAACTATTGAACAATACAAAGAGTAAAGTAACTGTCCATAAATAACCCACTAAACACATGTCCTTTTGAGTCTGACATAAAGAAAAAGACATAAATAACAAATTCCTGTTGCGAGGATGACATGAGAATACTTATGTTATACGAGGGTGGATCCAAAAGTTCTAAGCCCGACCAAGAAAATGAAAGAAAAGTAGGTCTAAATTTATTTATAGTTATCGACATAGTCTCCATCTAGCTCAACACTTCTTCCACCTGACCTGCAACTTGCTTATACCCTCGAAAAAAAAAGATTCCGGAAGGTCGGCGAAATAGTCGTTTACTGCGACTATCACCTCATCTTTGGTCGAAAATTTTGAGCCACCCAACTGTTTTTTTAAATTTGGAAATAAATGATAATCCGAGGGGGCTAAATCCGGCGAATAAGGTGGGTGGGGCAGCAATTCGTGGCCACAATCTTGGATTACAGACATTGTTTCAACCGAAGTGTGAACACGTGCATTGTCTTGATGAAACAAAACTTTCTTACGCAACATTCCCGGCCTTTTTTCTTTTATTTTTTCCCGGAGTCTTCGTAAAAGGTTACAATAATAACTAAAATTTATAGTTTGACCTTTCGGTAAATAATCTACAAAAATAATGCCCTTCGCATCCCAAAAAACAGAAGCCATGACTTTGTTAGTCGACAAAACGACCTTAGCCTTTTTTGGTGTAGGAGAGTCTGATCTTTTCCACTGTTTGGATTGTTGCTTTGATTCAGGAGTATGGTGGTGAACCCAGCTTTCATCCATGGTAACAAATCTAGACAAAAAGTCCTCGGGATCAGTCTCAAAAAGCTCCAAACAGTCTCGCGAAATTGTGTATCGAACTCGTTTTTGTTCAGCTGAAAGCAACCTCGGGACCCAGCGAGCAGAAACCTTATGGAACCCCAACTCTTCCGTTATTATGTGTTCCACCCGGCCATAATTAATGTTTGTTATTTTAGCTATCTTACCAATGGTCAAACGTCGGTCACCCAGTACGAGATCACAAATTTTATCGATGTTTTCTTTCGTGGTAGAGGATGTAGGCCTTCCACTCCTAGGATCATCTTTAATGCTCTCACGACCGCGCTTAAACTCAGGTACCCACTTCTTGACACTGGAATACGATGGAGCAGAACCATATCTTGATGGATGTCTTTTGGTGATAGGCCTTTTTTATTGAGGTACTTAATGACTGCACGGTGTTCAAATTTCTCCATTATTGAAAATTGCGTCAGATTGCTTCAAACAAATAATCACAAAAAATCATATTGTGCAGTATCGGAATGAAACTGCGCACAATAAATCAATATGACACATACTAACAAATGACGGTAGATTTTAAAAAGATGTCATGGCTCTATGTAGGTTAGGCCACGAACTTTTGGATCCACCCTCGTATGTTATTCGCACTTTCGTATTTGGCTGGATGTAAAAAGAATGAATGAATTTGAGTTTACAGAGTAAAAATAAGGGGTTACTATACCCAGAGATAATTTTTGTTCGTGCAAGACAAATCTCGAGTTAAAGATTAAAAAAATAACTTCGAGCTTACAACCTCGGAGTTATATAATTATCCTACAAATTCCGTGTAAGTGGGCCTAAGTATTTTAAAAAGTGCTCTGTAAATAACTACTCAAAATTATCGGAATCATCAACTTCGTAATTAATAATTTAAAACTGACAGTTCTTAATATGATTCTCGAAATATTTCACTTTGTGACTAACAGCCAGAACGAATCACACCTTACGTTATATATTTTGTATTTTGTTGACGTTTTTAAATGTCGACATTTTTAAATCTATCGCAGCACAAATGTAATACGGCCATTTTATTTATTAAATTAGACACTTTTATATCCAGTACTTTCGGTCGACAAAGGGCACATGGGACGCGATCGAACACACTACAAGTAGAGGGATGAATTACGATTTCTATATTTACATAAATATAGAAATCGTAATTTGATTTCAATATTATCTCGCGACACCAAAAATTGAAATTTTTCTTCTACTTCCAACCTTGGCAGCAATAGCACTACCAGAAGTCCGCTATTTTAAATGAAAATAGTATCTTTGAAATCGGTTCTAAGATGCCACAAACTGGATTAAAATACCTAATAAATATACCTAAAAAAAGTAAGAGCCGAATATATCACTCGTCGTTTTTTCATTGTCAGTTAAAAAGGGAATCCAGTGTCATTCCTAATAAATTTAGGGAAGCAATTATCAAACAAGTTTTAGTTACATCTTCTAACCAATCGTCATCAATTAAAAAAAGGTATCTTTACGGCCATATCCCCGAAGAAATAGGCAGAGGCACAACCAGGGCATACCACGACTAGCTGAAAACATTAAGTCCTAAGACGTGATATCTAATCCAGGGCAACGTTATTTTTATTAGAAAATTGAAAATGTACATTTTCTAATTTTTTTGTTGCCCGACCCGGGCATTGAACCTTGGACCTCAAGAAGTCAAGTCCGACGCCAAACCGCTAGACCATAGAGGCAACATTAACTTACCTTTGAAAATATCAGTATCACAGGTCAGCACTCCAAAAAATCAGGTATTTGAAAACTTGACATTTACATTTGTCAGTTTGGAATCAGAGATTAAAAACCAGACTTCTTTTCTTTCTTTCTATAGGTTTTGGCCTTCACGTTAGTATTTAGCCATTAGTCAAGTAGAAATTTGCATCAAATTTTATATCAATTTCAATTAATTTTAATTAGTCATCAGTCATAAGTCATCAGGAAGTCATGTCAGGCTCTTGGGTAAAGCGGTGGCCTGTTTACTCAAGCTCATGTAATGAGATTTGGGGGCAACGAAGAAATACACGATACACTAATTTCTTCATGATTATTTCATTTGTGCACTTTCACTGAACAAAATTGTACAAAATGCCACCAAAATTGACTAATTTCACTCAATATCAACACGAAATTCATTAAATATGAGAAAACTTCGACCATCTTTCTCTCGATGGCGCCAAAACTCCAAAAACCAGACTTGAAGTTTGACGATGTCATCGTGATAGGCAAAAATTTAAACGTCATTCAGTTCTTGCTAAAGAGTATTTATTTATATTCCTTGTTATTCAGTATAACTCAAAACCGCCAGCAAGGAATATTAATACCCTTTACAATGAGTGCCAATGATACTTTGACAAAATGTATCTGGAAATTATACTATACTACTATCTTTCAAAAAAAGGCGTGTGTGCGATTGAGGATAATTTAATCGACAAAAAAATGAGATGAATATATATGTATAATCCAAGACATTTTTGTATTTGTGTTTCTAACCTGTCGTTTTTCCGTTGCATCCGGTTTGAAATTACAACGATTCTAAAGAAGTTTCACTTCAAAAATATCAAATCGCGAAGGGGTTATGAAAAAATGGGAGTCGCTGTTTTGCAGTTTTACAGTTGTTCAATGATAATGTAACGTGTAATAATGTATATAGATTTAGATTTCTTTAGAAGAGGAGGAGCATGGCAAGGTAATATAATGTTAAGTTTTCTATCTTTATACAAAGCGTCTCGAGTCTGTTACATAGTGTTTATACTACACACTTGGTACTTACGTGGTAGGTACACATCATTCACCAAAGAGTATAATGTAATCACTTCGTTCTAAGAGACGGTTCTAATAAACAGCAAATAACACCAACCACACAATAATGTAGCGTAACCATAAGCTGTAGGTACAATGTTGGCCCACTCCTACAATCAAAATCCTACAACCTAATTCCTGATAATCTTAAATCACTTCCATTAAACAGATTTCGAAAAAAGGTATTCAACTTACTTTTAGAGAAAAAATATTATAGTGTCAAAGATTTTCTTGCAGAGAAGAATAAATAATACACAATATTTCTAATATGATTAATTTAATTGCAGAATATTGGGTGCGCAGGAGTTTGTTTCGCCGTTTCTTCTCCTGTCTGGCTATGTTTGAAACGGTGGTAGTTTACGATAGATAGGGATAAATTAATTTACATTCTAAAAATTGTTTGTATTAATAAATAATCATGTAATCTCAAAACAAACAAAAAAAACGTGTGTAAATAGTAAATCGTGAATAAATAATTAAAAACCTATTAAAATATTTGCACACCATAAGTTGGTAGAATATCTAGGAACGCTTAAATAATTTTGTAACATCTTTGTAACACTCATATTCCGCAAATAAATATATATATTTTTTTCTTTTCTTTTTTACAAGCTGACATAACTGAGATTGGATAGTGATGGAACAAGTCGATAATTATTTACGATGAACGTTAGAGTGTGCTTTTTTTCTATAAAAATGTGCGACCCACGGCTCAGCATTATCAAATTTCCACTTTTGAAATATTACATTATTGCGACCAGATTTACTGGAACAACCATGACTAAATAAAAGATAATAAATAAAAGTTGATTTTTTGGTAATATGTTTGATAATTTAAACTAGAATTTTACTATTTTCTGCAGAATGTTGTTTGTCATGACTTCAAAATTTTATTATTTTGAATTTTACAAGTACCACTGAACCAAGTACCCTACGATACACGTGAACCTACAACGTAAACCTCACAACTCTTATCGTCTATCGACGAGGCACAAATTTGTAGGATCAGGTTTGAACGATGAGTAACATAGTACTGTAATTCTGAGTCTGAGTTTCATTAATTTTGGTATTTATGTACAGGGCGCTCCACGGTAAATGTAATAAATACACCATTATATACTTCATCTTTAAAACAATTTTATACCATTACGTTACATTAAATTTAATTTTGTAATGTTGCTATGCCATTCTATCTAAATATGCACACGTAAGTCTAAATCTTTTTAAATTTAAATAGAACTAGCATGAAAATGTCACTTGTCACGTCCTTCGCCAACTTTGTCGAAGCACTCACCACAGAGAACACCAAATCGCACTGGACGTACGTTTCGCTTCTACACCGAGGCATCCTCAGGAATTCGACTGTACCGTACAAACGAATCGTGTGTCGTCGTTTAAATATCTATATATTAATACGTGATACCAAAACTTTGGACCCCTTTTTACGAAAGTTGCGCCGATGCAGGAATATAAAATTTGGCACACTTATAGTTTATGTGTAGGAAAAGTGCAGAACGCTAATATTTTTCAATAATAATTCTTATAAAGTACATTAAATCAATAAAATATAAAACATTACTCACACTACCATGCATTTGACACACACACAAACAAGTACATTGATGATAACGATAAAAGATCACAGATGGCGCACTAAGAAGTTTGGAAACAAAGTAGTTGGTCTTGAGAAATGAAGATGGCGTTCTTGTCAACAAGATATTAAAATTTATTATGGTCGAATTTCGACCACCGGACAGCCACTAGTACTCTTAAATAACTGTCATTTTAAACAGTCTTAGACCCGTGTTTAAAACCCTCATTCAACATGATGGCTCACTAAACTTCAAACAGCTGATTTTATGTATGATGACAAAATTCAACTAATAGCCATTTAATATGGCTTATTTGTGTATACTCATGAATTTTCTATAATACACGAATTATATGCTTTAACCCTTAAGTTGACGGTGTACATACTGGTGTACAAACATTTAAAAAATATATTACTAGTTAACTACAGCGGTTTTTAAATTATCTTTTAAATGAATAATATTAGCAAATACTGTAGAATTAGTAGATAGTTATTTCACTGTGACAACACTGCTAAATAGACGTCAGTGTCAAAATGACCGCGAAGCAACAAGGAACACGTGTGACACGGGTAAGTTTTTTTATAATATTTCATATTTCGGCTATAAACTTGGCAATGTTTTATTTGTATTTCGATGTAAGAAGTATCAAGTTATTCAATGAGTGATTCATTACGTTGCTAGGTCAATTCTAACTGATGCATTTTAGTGAAATGTTTATATGTACATTGCACTGCACTTTGCCAATAACGCGGTAAAACACCAATCGTGGACTATGGTAACTACACTGTACATTGCCAAGTATATGTACAGACATTTTGGTTATTGGTTTTCTTTGCGGCTTTTGATTGTTATTTCCCTTGCATTATGGTAAAAGGTGTTTGCTTAGAGCTTTTTTTCTTTCTTTTGCCTGCAGAACTTAAAACTAACTCGCGCTCACAAGATCTTGGCTTTAATTCCTGCTAGAAATGCTTGTTCTGATGAAAGTTCCACATCTGAGGAGGAAACAAATATATATATACCTCCTTCTCCAGATTCCTCTGATCCACCTTCGCTAGCTTCATCGCTTATAGCCCTTAATCTGCTCGACAGTACTACTGACTCCGATCAAGAACAGAATGATGAACGCATAGTTTGTGTGCCACTAACGCCAACTTTTAATAAAGTTTTCCCTTCGCCAAATACAAACAATTACAACGCCATACCCACATTAAACTCTCTCGTCCTTAAACACTCTCCTCTCCCCCGAATGTGTGCCGAGTACAACCGGTTGTGTAATATAGATAAGAATTCCGACATTTTCTTTGATACAGCACCTACTCTAAAACAAAGAATTTTAGCTCTTACTTAACTAATGGCACCACTGAAAGCAGTTGCAACAATTACAACTACGCATAATAAGTCACACACGCCCTTTTCTTTTTTAAATGCAATAACATGCTAGTTGACATTGTTGCAAACTGTTTCAGTTGTTCTTATATATTATGTGTTTATTTTACCTCAATGTTTGAATGTTGTTCACGTCTGTAAGTGGCATTCACACGAGCCTTATATGTTTGTATAAAATATGTATTCAAAAATGTATTGTGTGTACTGCTGTTGACGTGTTATAAATAAATAAATAAATAAATAAATAAATAAATAAACTCCATCCAGTCTCTACCATCCCCTACCGTTGATCATCCACTACCTGGCACTAGCCAACTGCATCAGCCACTTACCAGGTCTAAGCGCAAAAAGACAACGAAAAACGTAGTAGCCAAAAAAGTTAAGGCCGAGAAATTGGTCCTAGATTATCATTGGTCCAAGGAAGTATTTCGTCATAGTGCTTGTCTTGAAGAAAATTTGTATGAGATTCATCAAACATGTATAGATACAGTATTGAATTACTTTTATAACTTTTTTTACCTGATATTATTGGTGATATCGTTTATAACACAAATTTATACGCAGTCCAATAACTAGGGCGATCTATTCAGTTGACAGAAGACGAGATTAAAAACTTTTTAGCCATTCATATCATGATGGGTATAGTACAGATGCCGGCTTACACTGATTATTTGGCTAAGAGAACCAGATACCCTCTAATTGCTGACCTAATGCCTCTCAAAAGGTATCAGCAAATACGTCGATACATACATTTTGCAGATAACACCTTGGAAGACTCGGACCGCTATTTCAAAATTCGTCCTATAATGGAAAAAATACGACAAAATTTTCTGCAAGTTGAAGTAGAAGGAAAATACTTAATCGACGAGATGATGATACCTTATAAAGGTCGTAAAGCGGATAAAAGAAAGCAATACGTAAAGATGAAACCTAAAAAATGGGGGTTTAAAAATTTTGTACGTGCGGGCGTCTCGGGTATTATTTATGATTTTCTTTTGTATGGTGGTGACGATACCTTTCGTGGACTGGTTTTTACATAAAAAGAAGCTACAATTGGTTTGGGAGGTATGGTGGTTATTGCGTTATGTCAAACCATAAAGAGAAAACCAGCCATTGTGTACGCTGATAACTTTTTCATGTCACCAGAACTAACACATATATTGCGAGAAGAGTACGGTATCTTTAGTCTTTGTACCATACGAACGAATCGTCTAAGGGGCTGCCAAGCCTTATTACCAACTGATCAACAATCTAAAAAAAAGAAACGTGGTTCTAGTGCGCAAGTGGTTTGTAATAAAAATAAGGTAGCAGTCGTAAAGTGGCATGACAACAAAGTTGTCACACTAATCAGTTCATATATAGACTCGCACCCGATTGAAACTATCAAACGTTACAACAAAGACGAGAAAAAGAAGATGGATGTCGAATGCCCTCAAATCATCAAACATTATAACAAACACATGGGCGGGGTAGATTTGGCCGATATGTTGATTTCATTGTATAGAACCCCTTCTAAAGTCATCGATGATATTTGGGAATATTTTCGCAGCTTATTGATATGCGTATCAATAACGCTTGGTTTTTGTATAGGCGGGATGGTAAAAAGACTGCATTGAAAGATTTTAGGTTTGAATTGTTTGAAGGATTGACAAAGCATAATAGAATAGTTAAAAATATAAATGTCACTGAAGATATAGATGCCTAAAAAGGCCTAAAAAACCATAAACCAGTGTCTGTGCGACCAACAGAAAGCGTTCGATTCGATGACAAGGGTCATCTTCCAGAAGCTGGGTATGAAACAATGCGTTGCAAATATTGCAAAAGTGGTAGAACTACTGTCTACTGTATTAAATGTAATGTACATTATTGTTTCGTTGTTGGCAAGCAAAAACGTAATTGCTTTCGTAATTTTTATACCAAGTAATTATAATGATTCTAGTGTATTTTCTTTAATAAAATTCTAATAAACCTTAAAACTGCATTTTATTATCAACCTGGTAACGTACATTACGATGTACGAGTACAAACAATATAATTGCAATATTTCTGAATAGTTGGCGGTGTGCATTGTGATGTACATAGGTTTTCTCAAGATAGGTTTTCTCAAGATATCCTAGGGGATATCTAGATTTTTTTTATTATTTTTCTCATATCTCTTTACCATCATTTTGACAAACTTTATATGAAGAAACTACATAATTTATATTTTTTTTACATTCTGCCAATTGAAGGGTTAACGAAATATTTTGATTTCGTTTAAGTTTGGACAAATTGAAACGGGATATGTTGGATTTGGAACAATATAGGACTAATAATATGGTTTATTGTGCAGATGGCCAATGGCTACCATGAACAAACGAATAGTATTCCAGAGCATTTTTTTATTATATTTGAAGCAAACAAGTAGACAGATTTTCTGATGTTGAGAATTTCACGCCGCCTAGAAGCAGCAAAGGTGGTAATGGTGCGTTTCCAACCTGAGGCTGGAATGTTAAGCCCCGAGCAAAAAGAAGTTTACCGGCGACCTTATCTTCCAAACCAGAACACGTCAACGGCAATCACTGATACACTGTTTGAAAATTTAAATGAAATTGTTTAGTTTCAGTAAGTCAGGTATATTTTGCACTTGGCAATGAATGGTAAATGCTTACGCCCACTGTCAGATGTCAAATGTCTAATCTTTGTATTCGCGCCATCGCTCTCGGTAACAGCTGGTTGTAAATGGACTTGGAAAATTAATCTAATTTAGTCTCTTGTCATATCGATGTAATTGAGTTTATACAACATATAATCATGTGATTAACCTGCTTCCCGCAGACTTTATAGTTATTCGGACAACAATAATAAATTTGGGACTGAAAGTATAGTGCCTGATGTATCATCGGTAGACGCAGGGAAGTCAATCCCTTTATTATTTTTATTCCTTTACTACTACCTTCTTCCTTCGTATAAGGCTTCCACTGTGCGAGGTGATGAGGACATTGTAAGGTAAGTGATTAATAATTCTTCTCAGCTGGAGTCGGCTCCAACAAAAATCTGGAAGCATAGAGCGCGGTTATAGACACACGGTTTAAATTTTGGAGCACGATTATGGAGCAGTAGAGTTACTCTTGAATCTCGAATAATGCAATATTGGAAATTGGAATTGGATCTGTCACAGGTGTCACAGGTGAACATAATACTAGCGAATTATTAAAGTTTAATTAAAAATAAACAATAGATGATTTTATTCGATTCATTGAAGTTTGTTGTAACTAAATGTTAATCGTCCGTTATTACTGTGTTCCAGAGTACCTAAAATGGCAAATCCGATTCAAATTTCCGATTTGCATGAAATCGATATACAAGAGTAACCCTACTGGACCTTTGACCTGGATACGATAGAGAACGCATTAGCTCGACGGGATGAGCGGATCCAACTGGTGCACGGTGGAGGTTTAGAGCTGTGGAAATGGCTCTCGAATACTCCGTAGGTACTGGCTGGTATCCCAAAAGATTACCAGCATATGTATGGGTATACATATTCGAGAATATGGATAATCCGAATATGGTATTGGTGTTGGGGGTCCAGTACCAGCTGGTGTCGGATACTTTCACCTATCGGGTAGAGTTGGATTCATGCAAGGACGAAATGGAGTGTCCTTTCCATGGTGGCCAGGACCTTTGATTCTACCGGATGGATCACCCCTGTCACATTTCGGCTGAAGTATTTTATGGAGAAGTTGTGGTCTGCTGAGTATAAGTGGGACGGCCCAATCGGTGGGTCATTGGCTACGGAGTGGGAGTCGTTCTTCGCGACACTCCCGGGAATCAAACGAGTCGCTCTGAATAGGAAGCTATTCCTCAAGGACGATACTTGGCTACCCTACATGGATTTTGTGACGCATCGAAGCAGTGATACGTGGCGTCTGTGTCTACGGACGGTACGATATGTCACAGCGAAGAGTAAGGTGGCGCCTATTCGCATTCGCATGACCATCCCCAAATTGGAATTATCAGGAGCGGTTCTCCTCGCTAAGGTATTAGGCCGCACTAAGCGGTTTCTTCAGGGGTCACTGGCTTTAGGAGAGATGGCCTACGCGTGGACGGATAGCCAGATCGTCATGTGCTGGTTGAGAGCATCGGTGCATCAACTGGAGGTGTTTATGGCCAATCGGGTGTCACAAATACAGAACTCGGAGATCCACTAAATCTGGAGACATGTGCCAGGAGACAAACCCCGCTCATACCCGGTCATTTTCTCATAGGACAACCACTTAACGCGCTGCCGGAATATCGGTATGATGGTGTCACGGTCTCTCGGTTAAATTGGTTTAAGATGGTGCGACATATGGCTTAAGACTTTTGGAAACGCTGGTCCCTTGAGTAGTTGCACATCCTCCAGCAGCGCCTTAAATGGACGGACAAGACCAACCCTCCTCAGGTTGGTGATCTTGGGTTGGTCAAGGATGTAAATTTGCCGTCTTTACGGTGGTGGAGTTTGTTCCCTGGTCGGGATGGGACACCTCGAACGGCTGAGTTCTGGTTACGGAATTCGGTCCTAAGGAGAACGGTAGCGATCCTCTCACGGTTACCGGTGGATGAGAGGTTACAATTCGGTAAGGGACAGGTTCGGGACCTGTTCGGGCGGGTGACTGTTCGGTATATTTTTCAGTTGGCAATGAATGGCAAATGCTCACGCCTCCTGCCAGATGTCAAATGTCTAATATGTCAACTCGCGCCATCTCTCACGGTGACAGCTGGTTGTAAATGGACTTGGAAATATATTCTAAATTAATCTCTTATCATATTGGTGTGGTTGAGTTTATACGACATATTATAATCATATAATTAACCTGCTTCGGGCAGACATTACGGTTATTTGGACTATAATACAAAATTCATGACTCGTGTCGGACGTGGTCTAGAGACACCGGGATAACAAAATAATTCGGTGTTTTTAATAAATTCGGGACTCAAAGTGCCATGACAGGCCTTTCAACCATCTCCGGACATCAGTTCTGCAGGGAAGATAACCTTTTATGAACCTAACCTTATATCTAACCTTTATATCACCTTTGCTTCCCATCATAAAGCTTCTACTGCGCGAAGTGATGAGGATATTATAAGGAAAGTGATTAATATTTTTCTTACGTTCTTCATACCCGGTGTTGGCTCCAACACAGTTGTTTTAATGCCATGTTCTGTTATTATTATATTATTGTACTAGTCCCAGCTTTGCATGCGTAGAAAAAATCTTATTTTTCAAAAAAGTAACGTAACTTATGTTCATCAGCAATAATGTCTGCTTCTAATGGTAAAGTATTTTTCAAATCGGCCTAGTCTAGTCGATTCGGAGAGAAAACAAATAATCAAATATAGCAGTGTAAATAATTTACCGACAGCAGCTCCACCTAGCTGGTCCAATTGTACATTTGAATAATAAAGGAAACTATCGAAATACCCATACAAATTTTTAACTCAACTGGTTTAGCCGTTTAGAAGTTATGTGAAAAATAGTAATAGTACGGAAGGATAATTTTTAAAACTCGTCGCGTGGGAATGAAACATTGTCCCGCTTTGAAAACTAGTCTTTGTTCATAAGCAATAATACTGGCTTCCAATGATATAAGAATTTTCAATATTATTTCAATATGTATTTGAATCAACAATCAAATTTTTCCTCTATAAAATGGGATCTTATCATTTAAAAAAAAATAAACGTTCTGAATATGCTCGTACTACATACATTACATAAGGCGATTAAATTTTATTTATGTGTTAAGAAAATATAGATAGAGGTAGTGTAGATATGATATGTTGCCGCGGAGTTTTTTGTAGATACTGATACGCTGTTTAATATTGTAAAACTTTTTTTTATTTTATATTTAAGTAATCCGGGCAAGTTGCTGCCCAGCACTCTGCCACCAGTGGTCTTATTAGTGACGACCTAAATTTTAACTAGTGCTCGCCTCTTACGAGCTGCCTGGTAGAGAGGCAGGCGGTCTATGCAGGGACCCAGTCCAACGCAAACAAAAGAACGGGGTTTCATGAGTGGAATTGGGTTCAGGACAGGTCACCGTGATGATGGAATCACGGTTACTTTGTTATTTTTCTAACTAATGTTAGATGTCCTTACTCATTCCAAGTTCTTACTATTCTCAGGAAAAATCGTAGACAATCATATTGCACTACCATTATTAGGTTGTATTTATTTATAACCATTATATTTTTATCGCTTGCGCAAATCACCGACAGACTATGAACAACAAAACCACTGGTGGTATAGTACTATGCACCAACTTCTCCGGGTATGGTTGCCTCCAAGGTAAGGCACCTTTTGTCTATGGTGTCTATAGGCCGTATGTTCGTCTGATGTGTTTTCTCATACAAAAATAGTCATTTCCCTTATAACTTTATAACATGTTAATAAGTTTGTGTAAGGGTTCAGTGAAACCAGGTTTTGTCGTTCTTCACATTGAACAAGATAATACATTTACGATATTTTTTACCGTCTCCATTGTTACCACCAAATTAGTCCAAAGCGGCTTCCGTTTGTCATTGTCTCAAGTACGTGAAACACACAATATTATTATGTAATTTCATTGTCATGTCATTATAACATGATTGTACTTCTGATTATTTATGACCATTATTGATTAAAATCCAAAAGATTGTGTATCATGATAGATATAGCTATAAATATAGCAGCAGAACGCAATCTGTGACAGCACAACGAGTGAGTGTGAGGACAGTACGCCTGCGTTTGTCATTGCTATTTCATTACATATTTTTGACAAGTTTTATAAAATGGATTACGATTTGAAAGAAAAGGTTGTTTTGATCACTGGTGGGGCAGTTGGAATCGGTGCCAGAGTTATCGAGTACATGCTGGAAGAAGGAGTTAAGGTCTGACTATCTTTATCGTATGATTTTATCTTTCACGCGGCAAACTACCTTCGTAGCGGAAGAATCAGTTCATGAAGTTTACGTATCTGTATGATTGTATAATAATAAATCTCTATTTCCCTCAGTTATAGCATCATGGTTCAACGAATTAAGCTTAATTAAGTCACGAGAAAGTTCTAACGAAAAAAAATTCTGAGTTGTGAAACATTAAACAGTTGAATAAAACTTGACAAAAACATAAATTTTATACACATGTCTGTTAGCTGTTTGATTAATCGGATTCAACACTGTCAGTACTACTATATGCCCAGCCCAAGCACAGTAACGCCGTTAGATGGTGTTATTTTTTTTCTAGTTAAAATTGGCATGTTATCACTACTTAATATAAAACAAAGTCGCTTTCACTTTCCCAGTGTCCATTTGTATGTTTAAATCTTTAAAACTACGTAAAGGATTTTGATGAGGTTTTTTTAAATAGATAAAGTAATTAAAGAGGAAGGTTTATATGTATATTTCATTACCGTGCGAAGCCGGGGCAGCCCGCTAGTTGTATTATAAAATGTGTTCTTGTCATTATGTATTACAAATATAATTTACGATTTAGTTTCCAGTAATTATAACCACTTGTTTTTTTTAAATAGCTACTTCTATTTGTTATTAGAAGATACAGAAATTGGAGCTAAGCTGCCTATGCACAAATACAAGCGATTTGAAGAGTAATTCTATTTTTACAGCTGTAATATTCATACAGATGCTGTCTCTTTTATTTGTGTCGTGTTTATGTATTTTATGATTGCTGTGAAAAGGTAAAAAATGGCTAGATGTAGCAAACTAAATGAAATCTTTTTGTCATTTTATGAGGTATCAGTACAGTAGTTCTGAGTAACGATTGGTAGCGTCGGCTCAAGACAAGATTATTTACAAAATGGGTGCTAGAAATTCTCGTATATTTATTTGGTACCCAGTCTTTTGGATTTTCTCTGAAATCCAAGAAAAGAATTATTAAAAGGTTAAGTCATGACT
>NJDC01001633.1:276511-287840 GCA_002245475.1 Calephelis virginiensis | reverse complement strand
AAAGTAAATCACATATGTTTACGTTAAATACATGATCCCAACTGTTTTGGGTACTTGCCACTAGTTGGCGTAAAAGTCTAGAAGCACGATCCCTATTTCCATCTTTTCCAATTTAGTTTTTATTTGTAAAGGTACAGATGTAGCACTGATTAAAATTTTTGTTGTTGTTAGATTGGCACTACTGTTTCCGATTTCGAGGAAAAATAACGTAAATATATATAATATGTAAATATACATAATCTTTCCTCGCTATGACAGGATTTGAGCAAATGAAAAATGAACAAATCTCAAACAAAAAGCAATAGAGAATTTAAGATGCAATAAAACATACCTATATTTTTTTATAATAAATGATGTAATCATTAACATTTGTTAAAGAGGATTGAACTTTTTTGTATGAAGCCTGGCTTAGTGCCTGGCCACCATTTTGTGTTTTTTCAAAATGGCGGCACACGATAATTCCTACAAATATGGATAGGGGACACTTTTACGAACAAAAAAGTGTCAGAATCAACATATCCTAAAGTGTCACGTTACAGAGCTATGTCCAAAATAAAACGATGATGAGGATTTGGCCCAAATCAGCAAAATTATTTTTAAAGTTGTATTTTTGTAGCCATAATAGTCTTAGTTCATTATCTTTTTGTCATTTCTGTGATCTAGCAGTCCAGTTGTTGAACTTGACTGCACGAGGTCCCGGATTCGATTCTCGGGTCGGGCAACAAAAAAGAAAACTGAGGTTTTCCATTTTAAGTAAAAAAAAAACGTTGCTAAGGATTGGATGTGTGCCCGGTTGGCGATAGGCTTACCACCTATCACATTGTGGGACTTAGTGTCTTCGGCTATTCGTGGGTGCCCCAGTTGTTCCTCTGCTTACTACTTCGGGGAAATGGGCGTGAAGATAAGAAAAAGAAAAAATATTTTTTTCGAGAAAATGTGTGTAAAGAAGATGTTACAAAATTATTTAGGCATTCCCAGATATTCTATTCCCTTGTGGTGTACAAAACAACAATATTTTAATTGTTTAACCTTTAGGTTTGAGGTTGCCTACACGACCACACGACGACGTCAACCGGCCACACATTCAATCCATTTTTCATTTTCATTTCAATGAATATTTATGCCAAATGACAATCCAAAAATACTGCGAATGAAAAAATAATAGAAAATTCCAAGTTTCAAGTTAAATAGCTTTCACTCAAGCTCAAATTAATAGTATTTGTATTTAATTTATGTGACAGGTTAGCGAATGAGAACACGACTTTCCTCATGGTAAGGAAAAACTGCTACATATAGCCAGAATAGGAAATTTAGGCCTATTGTGGAAGTCTATCGGCTCCTATAACCTTTCCCTTTCCCAGGGTCTACGAAAATGTACCGTGCAAAGAGATTTCAGGAATAAAACATACTATATATATACACGATCACAATGGCGAGAGTGAGGCAAAGGAGGTTCTGCGGGATGCATCTTCTGACTGCCTTCCAAGTCTTCCCAGTTACTTCTCTGGAGGTCCAACCGTGAATGGTCTTGTAGTTGTCTACTTACCCCCGTAAGGAGGCAGGTAGAAGGTACCGAGGCGGTAGCCCCTTGACCTTAGTGTCAACCACTGGCTGTTACAGCAGCTAGGTCTCTGGATGGCGAATTTCTTCCCGTGGTCATGTCCGGTAGTTTCTCCCCCCCCCCTTGCACCGCCCTCGATCTTCACGTCACCCCGTGCGATCAGCCCTAGGCCCAGGCGGAACCACGTAGGGGGAAGCCCAGGTGTCGAACATGGTGTCATTTAAATGAGTAATGAAGGCCTCAATGCTCTCCATTCGCAAGTCCCTCTGGATGACGCTATTCCTTACGTATCTAGGTGCATCTTAGATCTTCCTGATGCAGTCATTCTGGAAGCTCTGCAGGTTTTTCCTTTGTGTGGTAGAGATCAGGTTGTACCATGCTGGGGAGGCGTTCGTCAGTTTGGATCTGACGTACGTCTTGTACAACCCAAGCTTCGTCTTCAGAGAGAGTCGCGAAGAGAGCACCGGGCGCAGAGCAGACATCGCCGCACGCGCTTTCCCGATCGTCTCTCTAACGTGGGCGCTCATTCTCAGTCCGGTGTATATAGTGACCCCGAGGTATTTAACCTTACGAGCCCACTTAATCTCTTGACCGCCGAGTTTGAGCAGCGGTAAGCTTCTCGTAGGTGTTAAGGCCAGCGTCTTATTCACATTCACCGTATCCCGTATGGTATCCCGATTTTGGCTCGCGTATTTATACTCTAGAGAACAAAAATCCTGAAGCCTCAGACCCGAAACGATGGTTTATTGCATTACCATAAAAACATACATATTCACGATACTTACATAAGTTAAATCTTAGCTTAGGTCAAAATACATCCTGTAATACTAGGCTGTGCATACGACTGCGCTCCGTTTTCAAATGTCAGCGCAATTTCGGCGATCTCGGTATCTATGCTCAGGTTGTATCAGGCTATAGACCGGACGCGCGCGGCCCTCCCATAATTATTATTAATGCTACGGGTGCGATCGCATGGACATTACATTTGTAACATAGGCCCTAACAACATTCATAAGTTTCATATTGATCGGGTAAATAAAACTGTCAAATTCTATGTTTTATTCTAACATGAAAACTTAGCCTATTTGCTGGATATGTAAATTACTTATACTTTTAAGAAAGAAAAAACATTTAATTGCGGACTAAGAGTGTTACAAAGATGTTACAAAATTATTTAAGCGTTCCAACATATTCTACCAACTTGTGGTGTGCAAATATTTAAATAGGTTTTAATCAAATTAGTAAATTTAATTATTTATTTACATACTTTTTTTATTGATTACATGATTATTTATTAATACAAACAATTTTCAGAATCTAAATTAATTTATCCCTATCTACCATTGTTGTAAAAAACAACCGGCGCTGGTAACTTAATAAGTCATGAAAAAAAACTGATTATTGTGGACTGTAAATTGATGTTAATTTTATAATTACTGACGAGTCCTAAGATCACTGTGCGAACAATAAACTCGAAATAAAAGCAACCATTAACCTTATTTTCTTCCTCTCCTGGCTCAGATCTAGTCCCTCAGCTTTCAGCAGTATGCACGGCACTCTTACTTGGCTAATCAGGGATTCGTCACGGACGAAGAAAGTCTTTATTAAAGATTATCCGGAAGCAAAGGTATAGCTCCTTGTCTCACAGTTGCCTTAAGCGGACTGGCGGGGGGCCAGCGGCCTCTCAAGCCTACAGCCTCGGTCGCTGTCAATTAGCTCAAAAAGAAGGGTAGAAAAATAATAAATAGTGGCGTTCCACTTCGAGCCAACAATATTCGCACCTTGATCAAACATACCCCCCACCGAAATCAACGTTGTTGATTTCAAAAAAAAAATTGGTGAAATAAAAATAAGAACTTAATTTAAAAAAAAAACTTATAAAAAATAAAAAAGTTGACAAATCTTAATTGACATAAGGTAAAGGACTCAGCTTGTTAACTGGTCGCTTTAACACGCTCTTTTGAGTCTTTATTGTAGCGCAACGGATAACACCATCGTCGCCGGGATGAACAGCTTCAATACGAGCTAGTGGCCAGTTGCAGGGTGGCACATTATCCGTCATGACTAATACTAAATCATTGACATTAATATTTGCGTCGGTAGTGTACCATTTACCGCGTTGCTGCAATGTATTCAAATATTCCGTTCGCCATCGGTTCCAAAACATTTGAGAACACTTTTGAACGTATTGCCAACGTGACAATCGTGAAATTTGAACATCCTCAACATTATACTCTGGAATCGAAACTAAGCCTTTTCCTATTAAAAAATGACCTGCAGTTAAAACATTAAAATCATTTGGATTGGCGCTTGCAGGTAGAGGGCACAAAGGTCTAGAATTAAGTATGGCTTCTACTTTACAAAAAACCGTGGACAATACCTCAAATGTCAAGGATTTTTCTCCCACTGACCTGATCAGATGATACTTAGCGGATTTAATCCCAGCCTCCCATAAGCCACCCATATGTGGTGCACTGGGCGGGTTAAATTTCCAAACGATTTTTCTACTAGTACATCCTTCAATAATCATTATTCTCTTTATTCTTAAGAAAATTATATATTTCATTTAAATATTTACTGCTCGCTACAAAGTTTTTTCTACAGTCCGAATAAATAAACGAACATATGCCGCGTCTCGACACGAAACGGTCTAACGCTGCTAAAAAACATTCTGCTGATAGAGATGATAGCGCTTCCAGATGTACTGCTTTAGTCGAAAAGCATACAAAAATCGCTAAGTATGCTCGCTCTATCTTGGCGTTACGACGTAAGCTCTCTTTAACAAAGAAAGGGCCTGCCAGATCTACGCCCACGTGATCAAATAATTTATTTGGTAATAAGCGAGTCCTTGGCAAGGAACCCACCTTAGGTTGTAGTACGTTAGGTTTACATTTAAAGCATACTTTGCATTTCGATAAAATAGACCTAACAATTCGACGAGCAGATAAAATCCAGAAATTTTGATTTAAAATGTTTTGTAAAGTCCGAGGCCCGGCGTGTAAATATTTAACATGATAGTGTTTTATAATTAAATGAGTAATCCTACTCGTTTTAGGTAAAAGACGTGGATGTTTCGCGTTAAATGGTAAATCAGAATGGGAGAGACGACCCCCAACCCTGATGAAACCCTGTTCATCTAAAAAGGGAGAAAGTTTCCTTAATGAAGGAATGTAATATTTTCCTTTAGTCAAACTTATAATCTCACTCTCGAAATAAGCTAACTGTACCATACGCACGAGCACATCTTGAGATCTCTTTAGTTCTAAAGTTGTTAGTACTTTAGATGTACTAGGCTGATCGGGAACTTTATACCGAAGTCGTAAAATTCGTGAGCAACAGTGTTGTAACCGTGTGTAGGAAGAAAATTGAGATAACATTCTTTCACAAAATTCTATTTTACTTTCATTAAATTCATTAGGGGATGTAGACAATAAAGTAATAAGCTTGTTTTCACATTTAAGTTCTAAAATAGAGGAAGGCTCACTGTTGACGAACGTCTTCACAGGCTATTCACTGCGGCTTTTTTGAAGCCACTTTGGTCCTGATAGCCACTTGGAGCTGTATGCTGCAAGTTGGCTAGGACTAGCGCCACGAGAACAAATGTCAGCCATGTTATTCTCGCTATTGATATGTCTCCATAAGTGAGATGGAAGGATGTCTGTAATTTGTACAACACGGTTGCACACAAACGTTTTTAGTTTATATGGCTCTACTTGTATCCACGAGAGAACTATGGTTGAATCGGTAAGTGCAGTTATGTTATTAATTGTTATGCGATTTAGCTTATTCCGTACATACTTTATTAATTTACTTAGGAGTAAGGCGGCCATCAACTCTAGTCGCGGAATAGTAAGTGGTTTTATAGGAGCTACTTTTGATTTAGCTGCAACCAAACTTACTTTCTTATTGCCTTTAGCATCAGTACTAACCACATAAATGCAACATGCATAACCTAGTGTAGACGCATCACAAAACCCGACTAGATCACATTTTACTGTGTTTGGGCATAGCATGTGACGTTCTATATTAATTTTAGATAAGCAAGGAAGTTCAGCTACAAACGTATCGAAACGGTGGGACATATGGGGTGGTAATGGTTCGTCCCAACCCACGCCCAACTTTCAAAGGTCTTGCATGAATTCTTTGGCTACGAACAAACAAGGAACCAGGAAACCTACCGGATCATATATTGAAGCCAGTAACCTTAAAACAGAACGCTTAGTATTAATATTATCAGTAACGTTAATAACGTAGCAGAAAGTATCGGATAAAGGTAACCAGCGAAGACCTAGAACTCTAACCGTACATTCGTTTTCGTCTTTTAAGAAATTAACTGGACATTCTCGTTGTTCTACAGGGACTCGCTGCAACAAACCCGGATGGTTGCTAGCCCACTTTTTAAGTTCAAACCCACCGCACTTAAATAAATTAATTAATTCGTCCTGAAGTTGACTTGCTAAATCAATGTTGTCGCAAGAGTACAAAATATCATCCATGTAGACTCCTTCACGAATAACCTGAGCGGCCATGGGGAAACGTTGACCTTCATCATCCGCCAATTGTAAAAGAGTTGAGGAACTACATGGTCTCAAAATGATATTATGCGGTACTACATATTTGCTAGGTATTTTATCATTGTATGGTTCCATATGTTCCAGTGCCAAATATTCTCGCATGAAATCGGTATAAGCGCGTTGTAATTCAGGTGATCGAGCTAGCTTACGCTCCGAAGACTTTAGTCGCCGCTCAGCTATCGCACGTGAATTTCCCAACGGAGGGTGGTGCGGTGCGATAGGTACAACATACCGGCCGCTGGGTTCGCGCGAGTGCAAGTTAGAAAAAATCGTAAAAAAAATTGTAAAAAATTACAAATGAAAATGTTTAACCGTTAGGAACAATTTTCAAATTTTATCCGGTTCGAAATGACCAAAAAATGTTGTAAAAAACAACCGGCGCTGGTAACTTAATAAGTCATGAAAAAAAAACTGATTATTGTGAACTGTAAATTGATGTTAATTTTATAATTACTGACGAGTCCTAAGATCACTGGGCGAACAATAAACTCGAAATAAAAGCAACCACTAACCTTATTTTCTTCCTCTCCTGGCTCAGATCTAGTCTCTCAGCTTTCAGCAGTATGCACGGCACTCTTACTTGGCTAATCAGGGATTCGTCACGGACGAAGAAAGTCTTTATTAAAGATTATCCGGAAGCAAAGGTATAGCTCCTTGTCTCACAGTTGCCTTAAGCGGACTGGCGGGGGGCCAGCGGCCTCTCAAGCCTACAGCCTCGGTCGCTGTCAATTTGCTCAAAAAGAAGGGTAGAAAAATAATAAATAGTGGCGTTCCACTTCGAGCCAACAATATTCGCACCTTGAGCAAACAACCATATATATACCATACCATACTATCCCTATTTACGAACTACCAGTTTACGTTAAAACGTTCTTTCTCATTTACTACATTTGCCATTAGACATACAACTCAAATCAATAAAAGCTATTCCAGACATAAAATTCAAAGAAACATAAATCACAAAAACATAGATATAAAAACACCATAATAAACTGGAAAATCTATTCAAATATATCTATTAACATGTCAAAACAACTATATTATACAAAAAAAGTACATAACAACATAATCATTTAACAAAACAAGTTATAAACTTCTTATAATAGCTAAAAGACATGAACATTTACTTCGGTAAATCTACTCCCTTAGGTACCGATGCGTCCCATTTCTTGCTCGAATGGCTGTCTATGGTCATCGTGCACGATATTCATATTATTTTTGAAATAGTTAAATATGGGCTTTTTATAATGACTGTATTTTTCATTTTGCCTTAAATAAAATATGTGCCAGAAGCCTTTATAATGTTACCATTCGTTTTGAGAAAAGACAAGCCTGCTGCGTTTCTTTCGCCGGATCTTCTTAGTATGTGGCTGTGATTCCGGCAGTTTATAAAAATATCGAAGAGCAGAAATACCATTCGTATGGTACGCGTAGATATAGTGTTTTCTGAATATGATTCTGATTGTAGATGTAGATATGCGTGGAGATACTTTAACATTACACTTTTTTCTGTAAAGTTACACATTTTTTCTGGAGGGAATCCCTAACATAAAGATTATTAATAGCTCTAATAGCTCTTTTTTTAATACATATATCTAAAATATCTCTGTAGTGATTGACGTCACTGTACGATATAATGTGATTGTGTGCCTATGTTTAAGTTGTTGTCCAATATACTTAGTCATTATATGGCACCCATATAATGACAGTATTGGACACTAATGATTTAAAATGCATTAGTAATTGCGACTGAATTAGTGTGCGGTACCTCCCTCCGCACTAAGAGACAGAACCCACGGAGCGATAATTACCGGTTCTGCGGTTTTATTTCAAAACTCACGAGACCTTTAATTTCTGCGGTCCCGCAGCAGCCGCGGTTTAAATTATCGCCCGCAAACTTGGCAATTGATGATCGCGCGGCCAGCGGTAGAGGTTAAATAATTATATAAATCAGTACAAACAGTACAAAACCGCGCCATAATTCTTAACAAGTGACAGACTTTTTGCTGATTAAGCTCGATTTTTTGATTTGTAGAAGTTACATAAGAAAAATGCTATATCGCCGACATGGTGAACGTCGTATCGCATGACATTAAAATCTAATATAATTTTGTTTAGAAAAAAATAAACGGGTGTTTTCCCTAGTTTCCCTACAATTTTCCAGGTTTTTTTGGTAGTAAGAACCTTGCCCTAATAATAACCAACACAACAAAAAAGAAGAATGCTATGTATGGAAGGAGAATGAGGAGAATGCAAGGGATATCCGATGGAATATTGTGGAAGGCTCAAGGCGGATTCAGGTCTGAAAGAGGATACATGGATCTATTATTTTCACACGCAACATCGTATAAAAACATCGAACTGTGGTCTAAAAGGTTTTCTGTGGTTTTGTGGAGATTGACAAAGCGTTTAACAAAGTTGTACGTAATGAACTTTGGGACATTTTATTAGATTACAGGATAGTCGTGCCCCTGCTGCGTGCGGTGCACTCAATGTATTTAGATAGTAAAGCATGCGTGCAAGTTAGCTTTGCTTTGATATTTACGTTGGAGTCAAGCAGAGTTGTGTTGTCAGCAAGCTTGTTTATCTCGTATTTGGACAAATGTATTTAAAGGTTAATGTGGATGGATTTAGGTACCTGGGGAGACCAAGGATGATATTCCATAATTTCAATCTGCTAGGTCATTTGGAAGTAGGTTAGGTTTATCTACTTAAGTCAGTCAGTCATTCAATGCTAAAATTTACGACTTTTTAACCTTCATCTTTAGTGCCTTTTGAGGTAGCTTCATGAACATATATGGATATAATAAAAAATACGTAGCTTCATGCGTTTACGTTAAAGTTTTTGGTTTTAAGTAATAGAAGGGTCAAAAGTGGCTCCAAGTTGTTCGTGTAATACTACACTCGGCGCTGGCTAGCCAGTTCTTTTGCTTGAACTTGGCCTCTTCTGAACTAAGGGTTCTGAACTAAATTTTAAACTTGATGGATACTATACAGCTTCTTATTTCTCGCGCAACAACCAGCATCGTGGTGACACCTGTATATTAGTAAGTAAAGAGCTTCATTTTAAAACTCTGGATTTACAAATGCACATACCACATTCTTTTGATTGCTTTGCAGGGGAGATAATAAACTATAATTTAATAGTGATATGTATATATCGTACTCCTATTTCAAATGTAGATATCTTTCGTAATAATCTGGAATTACTATTAGATAATATTATGAAAAATTCTAAAAAGCAATTTGTTTTATGTGGAGATTGGAATCTAGAAAAAATTAAGAAGCATTTTGGAAAATAATAATTTATATAAACATATTTTAAAACCTACAAGGAAACTTGCATCTTTAGATGTAATTGCAAGCAATTTAGATAATGTTTACCCTGACACTCACATTCTTAGTTTATCTGACCATGAAACAGCACAAAGTATACAAGTAGACGTAAAGACAGTTTCATGTTGTAAACCGAAGCGTACTTTGTGGTGTTAAAACAAAGCGTATATTTGGACAAGAAAATATTAATAAGTTCTATGAATGTTTGTCATCTTTAAGTTTTAGTGAAGTTCTTACTTGTAATAATTGTGAAGAGGCTTTTAATGTATTTAATGATACCTTGATGTTATTTTATGAATTATGATTTCCAATGATTCAAATTAACGTGTTAAACAAGCCAATAAAAAATAGTCTAAAGAGAAATAAGATGAGTTACATACATTATAGAAAGGTATTATCTACATGTATACTAGAGTCTCAGAAATAGGCAACATTAAAATATATTGAACAGTCTTCTAATAAATACAAAGCTTCATGGGATATAATTAACAGTATATTTCAAAACAAAATGTCTAAAGAAGAAATAGAACAAGTTAAAATAAATAACTTGGTATATACTGATGCTCAAGAAATTTGTAATCATTTCAATGAGTTCTTTATAAATTAGACTGAATCTTGTTATGCAAATTGTTATAAAGTCTCATAATCTATCTAGCCATAGTAAAACTATGTTTTTGACCATGATTGATGTATGCATGATTTAGTTAAGTTTATACATAATTTAAAAAACACCAGAGCAACTGGCTATGACAACATAAGCACAGTAATATTAAAGAATGTTGCTAGTGTGTTATCAAAGCCTCTTTGTCATATAATTAATTTATCGTTTTTAGAAGGGAAATATACTGATTGTTTAAAAAAGTTAATTGTCAAGCCAATATTCAAAAAAGGGGATATGTTAGATATGAACAAGTATATACCAATAACTTTTATTACAGTTATTTCGAAAATTTTTGAAAAAATAATGTATGCAAATTATCCAGTTATTCACTTCCATTTAATTTATTAAAAAATAATCAATATGGTTATAGAAAAGGCAGGTCTACAGTTTATGCACGTTTCGACTTAGTTAAAAAAGTAACTGAATGCCTCAATACTAAAAAGTTTCCCCTTGCTGTATTTTTAGATATGAGTAAAGCGATTGATTTAGTATCACATAAAATTTTGTTAATGAAACTTGAGAGATATGAAATTAGAGGTAATTCATTGGAATGGTTTAAAAGCTATTTAGAGAATAGAAGGCAATGTGTTGAGATATCAAAGTGGAAACCGCAAGAAAGTTTATACTTCAAATTACCTTTTTAATGACTGCAGTGTACCACAAGGTAGTGTTTTAGGGCCATTACTTTTTTAATTTACATAGACGATTTGCCTGATGCTATCAATCATGATTCAATTTTAGTTGCTGATGATACTACACTTCTCATCAAGAGTAAAAATAAAAATGGTTTAATTGAAGAAACAAGTAAAACTTGGACTAAAGTGACAGAATGGTTAAATGAAAATAACCTAAATATAAATCTTACGAAGAAAAAATTTGTTGAATTTCAAGCACATTATTAAGATACTAAAAACTTAGACGTTATTTTAAATAATACTTCTATTGAAAATGTAGGTTGTACTAAATTCCTAGGAATAAAAATTGATAGATTTTGTAACTGGAAATCGCATACGAGGGCCAAACTGAAAGTTCTTAGAAAATCGAAAACTAAGCATTCTAGCAAGTTATTAGTTTTATTATAACTTTTCAAAATAGCGTCCATTCACATTAATACATCGCTGCATTCGATGGAACCATTGAGAAAAGCACCTTGCCCACTCGGCCTTAGGGGTCTCTTCGACGGCGTTTTGAAACGCA
>NJDC01001633.1:260244-271027 GCA_002245475.1 Calephelis virginiensis | reverse complement strand
GATACAAATGTGTTTTTGTTTCAAATTTAAAAGTAATATGAAATACAAAAGCAATACGCACTTGTATACGCATAACATATTATTTCCACATAATTAATGTCTAAATTTAGTTGTTCTTTTTTGGTGTTACAGCTTCTATAAGTATTTTTTATCACGTCTAATTCCGGTAGGCACACACTATTCAGCCTGTCTTGGACTTGACTCTTATACATGCTTCCTACACTCAGGTCTTGCAACTTTTCACTCTTAATCCTTTCAAGCCCTCCAAATGGAATACGTACTCGCCAGTGCCTCCACTTCTTAAACAGACCCCCAAACCGGCTACTAACTAAGTAGTGGTCCGTGTTAAGAGTTGGGCCTCTGAAGGCTCTCGTGTCCATTAAACACTTCCGGAGGCGACCATCAACCAAAATCAAATCAAATTCATTAAGTCATATTCATTAAGTATTTAAATGTTAATAACACAAAGATTGATAAAATCATAAACCTGTCAATTTCCTACGCAGTAATCGGATAAAAATATTTAGAACTAATTACGATAAAATAATTAGTCGCTTCTTCTAAATTTGATTTTTTCAGAAAATAGTGAAAATACCCAAAAAACTAAAACGAATATTAAATTTGTGATCTAGCGGTCTAGCGTCGGACTTGACTCCTTGGGGTACTGGGTTCGGTCCCCGGGATGATCAATAACAATAAATTAAAAAATGTACATTTTCAATTTTCTAATAAAAATAACGTTGCCCGGGATTGGATATGTGCCCGGTTGGCTACAGGCTTACCATTTTAGTGACCTTAGGGACTTAGTGTCTTCGGCTAGTCGTGGGTGCCCTGGTTGTGACTCTGCCTGCTTCTTCGGGGATATGGGCATGAGCTATACTTATGAGATATTATCCTCATACAATCCGTTTTAATCTGTTGCACGATTATGTTTTGGTGTCACCATTATAAATTGAAAACATAATAAAATTATCAAAAATGAAAACATCATGATACATCTTATTTAAATAACCTAACGGCGTATTACATTCAGAGTAATAAAAAATAAATATTAATTTATTTCAGACGACTCTGGTAACATTGACGTTAAAATCAATGGAATGGATGAGGAAGGACAAAGGAGGTAAGGGGGGAGTTGTCGTCAACATTTCGTCTATCGCTGGACTAATGCAAGATGCGTTACTGCCTATTTACTATGCTACAAAGAGTGCAGTTCTGCAGTTCAGCAATTGCATTGGAGTAAGTGTTTTTTGTAATGTCATAACTACTGAAAATACAAACAAACTGATAAATAGACAAACAAATTCGTGACGCTGTACGATCACTCACCGTGTATAAACATGACAAGCACACAAAAGGGAATGTGTTCAATGTAAATTTGTCTACTCGCATTATGAATGGATAATCATATCAATCAGGCCACGTTACCGTAAAACTTAAAATTTCGCCTTAAACTGAAGTAAAAAATCGAAATTCTAATGAAACGTGATATTTCCCTACATTACATTACATTACCTTTATATGTTGAGGGTGTTAGGTTACATTTAACGTGACGTGCCCCCTGTGACGGTACATGAATCCGTGATTAGACGTTAATTACTTTTTTGAACTATGTAAGTGCTTTACTTTTAAGAGTGTTGTTTTATATGAGACGTTGCTGCGATTTCAGTGGTTGACTGATTTAAAATAAATATCTAAAAAGGCAATTTCAATGAAAAGGTATGGAGGTGTGTACTCACGTTTGGTTATCTTTAGACGCGAGCTTGTTTCCTGATCAGAGCTCTTAATTAATAGATTTTCAACGTCTTAGTCCTTCCTTCTACCGTCTTTACTTTTTGCACAGTTTAAGAAAGCAAAGAATGTAGTGTTTCTTCGATTAAGATCCAGTACTTAATTTACATTTATATTTTTAATAGTTGTAGTCATAGTCATACTTGTTTATTGCTTCAAACATTGTTGAAATACAGTTGATCTTATGCTAAGTATTGAGTACGAGGAAAGTATAAGAAGGGATAGAGTAACGGATTGCAGCGCACGCTGCGGCAGAAATGTGTAACAAAAGGAGTTAGTGAAATTTGATTATCAAACGTTGGTTTGAAAATGGGTTCTTGTTATGGTTCTTGTTATGTTATCATCTTAAAAACACCAGACTATGTAAATTATCATGTAGACAGTCGGTGAAAATTTGAGGTTTTTCCTAAAGCAACCTGAAAAATGGATCAAAGAATCAAACGGGTAGCTGCTGTTAAAAGGTAAAAGTAAGTGATGTTGGACACAACCTTAAATTACAACGTTAATTAAAAAATATATTATAGGATATTTACCAATTATGGTTTTATTGTTTATTGTTGATGATGGATCGCTATGGTATCCAAAACCTGACGACAAATAAGAGGCAAAAAATCTGCTAATCCCAAAAAAAATATATGAAAGCTGTTGCACAGATAAAAATCGTTTCAAGACCACTTTTAAGTTGTTTTACTTAGTGATAGTTCCACCGTCTACTGAAACAACAAACCGAGAATATGGTATGTCATCAACAATACATGGCTATGAACTGCTACTTATTTAGTAATTTCGAATTTTCACCAGCAAAATCAACTATGTTCTGTTAATTTGTCGCCTCTGTGGTCTAGCGGTCCGGCGTCAGACTTGATTTCTTGAGGTCCCGGGTTCGATTCCCGGGTTGGGTAGCAAAAAAAAAATAGGAAATGTGTATTTTCAATTTTGTAATAAAATCAACGCTGCTCGGGATTGGATATGTGCCCGGTCGGCGATAGGCTTGCCACCTATCACATTGTGGGACTTAGTGTCTTCGGCTAGTCGTGGGTGCCCTGGTTGTGCCTCTGCCGACCTCTTCGGGAATATGGGCGTGAAGATACTTAAAATTAACTATAAAGAAATGTACAGTTTCAATTAATATTTATGGATTCTAATATTTTTATTGAAAATTAGAACTGAATTAACATTTTCTGAATTTATTCAATTCAGGAACTTTTTTCATGTTTTACACTTTCAAAATCAGTTCCTTAAATCACTTTCACTTTCCCTTTAATTATTTTTAACAGATGTGTATAAAAACACTATTTACAGTCTTTCTATTATATTAAATTTTACAAAAAAAATATATAATATAGTTACTACTATTTGACATACTCCCCTTAAGTAGCCTTTACAAGGTGGCGCTAGTGTCGTGCACGTTCCGAAATGGTGTGAAATACTTGACCTTCATAGGCATGCATATTTTATTGTTTGTGTCAAATTTAATTATGTAATTATTATTAAAGTAATTATGAAATATGTCAGTCTAATAAATTTATTTTACATAGAATTTTATTCCATTATTAATATAATAACATTAAAATTAAGTAAAATGTTATAAATTAAAATTATTTTAATACATACCTAAAATTTTATTCAAACATAAAAAAATAATTTCAGTTAAATAAAACTAATTTAAGAAATCAATGCGTATTATACTCATTACTTTTTTAAATGATTTTAAGTATTTAATTTTGCAGAAAAATCGTAGTCTTCAAAACACCTAAAAATGGCCACGATTTGACAAATCTCAAGTAAATAATTGGTGGTCACTGGACGTGTTATTTCAATAATTATTGTAAATACTTTATTTAATTAAATATCTAACATGTGTTGTATACGTAATGAACATCCAAGCTAACTCTACATGCTCTAACTCTATTGGGTGGCAGATTTTAGTTTTAGTTTAAGACCTGTAGAGTTAGAAACTTGGTTCTACGTGACATCGAATAGTTTATTTGCATCAAATAAATCAAATTTGGATCTACTAATTAATGCATCTCATTCATTACGATGAACTAAGTTTAGTAGTGACATTAAGATGGAGTTCGGTGTAGATAAACGTGCAGTTATACGTCTTGGGTTTATTACCCGTGGTACTACCGGTAATATTTTGTAGTAGATTGTAGTAGCCTCATCCTGTCTTACTACCCCTGATGCTACTTTTAAACAGGGACATTGACTGAGCTACTAAATAATAATAACACATAATGTTATATTTAGTATACACTGATCTCTTATTTATTACTTACCTATAGCTTTTCATGTTGAAGTTTCATTATTACTATGATGCTTATATTAACTTAGTTTGTATATTATACGTAACAGAATATTAGACGGTGTTTCCCCAGTTTAAAAGAACGGATAAGATGGAATTTCACAAACTTGATAGTTTCCTGTCGCCAAGCAGTCAGTTCCTTTATCCCCCATGTGTCGTGAGTTCCCGCTTTGTAAATCACAAATGCACGTGTGGTTCCATATTTTGTTTGCGAAATTCTATTAAAACTTCTATATCAGGTCCTTATTTACGAAATAGTTGTTTGATGTGGGAGGAACAAAATGTGGAATATTTTTTAATCTCATATCTTTAATCAAAGTTTAAACCACTGCTATCTATGTAGGTAGGTACTTTTGCCATCTCATAAGTAGTTCGTTAATAAAAAAAAAAATACTGTAAAAGGTTTATGGTTGTTGGGTTTAGGTCACGTTTGGTCCACGTCCTTTTAGAATTATTATGTTGTTTGTGTTCTTATACCACGCTTCATTCCAAATTTAGTTTTTTTAGGATTTAAAGAGCCCATGAGTTTTGACGATCGTCGGTGAGTCAGTGACCAAGTCACCAGTTTTAAGATGTAACAATAAAACGTATAAATAAATATACCAGCTGAGTAATGTACATTTTACATGTCTGCGATAGACACTACATTGTAAAAAAGTATTTTAGTATTATAGTCCAAACAACAAATATATGAGGGCTCCAAAAAACTTTTCGAGAAAAACTAATTAAACAGTTAGTTTCTATCCTTCCTAGTGGGACACTCACAGATATTGAGAATATGATATAAAATTTATTTACAAGCAACGCCCGCTTTTTTGCTATTAAATGTTTTTATGGCCGTTCTTTTACCATGCAAGCAGTGAGGCTTTGGAATTTTCTTCCCGTAGATATCAGGAGAGCTCCAAATATTTTCAAAAGTATGTTAAAGCGTCACTTTCTACGTTCACTGTGATTAATAATTTTATTGCTTGTTCTAAATTCTAATACCTATAATTAAAACAGGCTTCTGCTTTTAGGATGATTTAATTTGTATATTAGTAGATGCATTTTTATATTTTTAAGAGCACCATTACACAGTATTCCGCTATATCTTGTTCCATACTCGAGGGTTACCTAGAAGAGATTGCTGACTTGGCAATAAGGCAGCCTTTGTGTATCTTACAATTTAAGTTTTATTTGATGTATTTGTAATTTCTCTGTATTTGGTGCACAATAAAGAGTTATTGTATTGTATTTTTGATTACTAATATTTGTATTTCAATATATGGATTCAGATTCTGATTAATTCATTCACGTTGACCCTACAAGTGATACCTACTTGTGCGCGTCCACATTATTTTTAAAATTAAGTAATACTGGATCGAAATTGCGGACAAACACTGAACAATTCAACGAAATAAACTTAATTCAATAGTTAATTCAATACTTTTGAACTTGGTTTTAATTGAACTTAGTTCAATACTTAGTTTTAGTTATTTAGTTCAATTAGATATACGAACTTATATTTTTTTAAATACTTTTGATGTATAGAAATCACTTTTCAACAGTTTTACGTGTATTGCATTTTCAAACAAATGTATGACGACGCACGCATTCGTGTAACGATGTTGTAGACTCCTCTCTGTACAGAGAGAAAACAGAAGATGCAAGTTTGCATGAAATTATAATTGTAATATTCATGCGATTTAAGTTTCAAAAACATGTTTCCAGATGCCAGAATATTACAAAAAAACTGGAGTTCGAGTTCTGGCGATGTGTTTCGGCGCGACCGACACGGCGCTTCTCAGCAAACGTCTGCTAGGATCGTTTGATGAAGATATCCACAAAAACATCAGAAGTGTTGTTGAGACGTTTCCCTTCCAAAAGTAAGTAGAAATAAGCATTTGTGTTGTCATGGCTCCATGTGTATTCTGAGTTGCTGCTAACACGAAACGTTAACGCTTGCCGTATATTATGTCGACGTTCGGTTTATATTGTAGAGTAGAATAAACCGAAAGCGGTTAGCTAAATCTAACAAGAAATTACTTATCTATTTTAATAATCTATGACACAAAAAATATCTAGAATAAATTATCTGTTAATGGTCCAAATTTAAGTTTATGTTTTTTTGGTCTTGTTATATTGGCAGAACTGTTTTCCATTTGCGCGGAGTTTGATTTGCGTCTGTTGTTTAAATTTAATACTAATAGACAAAAACATCGAACAGAAAGTTCGACTTAAATGTTGCCTACAGAAAGCTTACGGGTCGTACTTATGGGGGGTAATAGCGTTCAAAAACAGTCTAGATGTGATGGAATATTTATTTCACTTTGTTAGACCATCAACATTTGCAACTGAAGTTTTACATCTCGAAAGAGTGAAGGAAGCAATAACTAAAATCCTCATTCAAGTTTGAGAGAGTTAGACGCCACACTTTCTGTATCTCGCGGGTCAATCCAAATCAATTTAACTAATCATGTGTTTAAAACATGTCGCATAAGAACGTGCTACAACGAGTTAATTTCGACCCAACATTAATGAAACGCATTGTTGCTGGTGACAAGACGTGGGCTTATGAGTTGAGTTTGACATGCAATCTAGTCAACAAGCTTTGGAGTGGCGCCTTCCAACTGAATCAAAACCAAAAAAAAAACATGCCAAATTCATTCAAAAGTCAAAGTCATGTTAAGTGCAAAGTTAAGTGTTTTCTTTGACTATCACAGAGTTGTGCAGTTGAAGTTCTTTCCGGAATATCAAACGGTAAATAATTATTCCAGCGTTAGGCGGTGTTTAAGAGACAAAATTTGGCGAAAAATGCCCGATTTGTGGAAAAAACATTTTTGGATTTTGCACCACGATCATGTGTCATGCACAAGGTCATCATTGTTAACGAATTTTTGACCAATCATTCAATTTGAACCATCGAACTACTACTCTTCTAACAGCAGATATGGCTTCAGCCGACTGCTTTTATTTTCCTGAACTCAAATTACTACTTCGTGTTAACCGTTTTCAATCGGTAGAAGAAATAAAAGAGAATTCGTGGCGAGAACTGAACTTAATACCGGAAACAGCGCTTAAAAATATTTTAATGATTGGATTATTCTTTGGCGTAATTGTATCGTTTGTGAGTGAGCATACTTTAAAGGTGATAAAATAAATTTTGATCAATAACAAACGTGTCTTGTGTTGTTGATCTTTTCCCGGTACTTTCTTGACAGAGTACTTAGCATATTACGAATTCACTCAGAAATCAATAACATACATCGTTTGTCCTCGCTTACCCAACTTTTTTTTTCACCTTTCTAATGATCGCGTTCAGGTTTGGAGGGTATCTAGAGTATCATATGTGTTACACTTATGTCCTCTGAACTTTTCTATCTCATGATGGTAACGCAACATTAACATCTGGGGAGTGTACTGGCAACATGCATTTCATACCATTGGCCACTCGTAGGCTTACTCAACTCGACTGTATTTTTTTATTTTTTTGTATGTTGGTTGCGCGATTACTCCATTGATAGCCAACCGATTTTGAATGTTCTTTTTAGTAAAATAGGTAAGTAGGATTTGTAGGTCCAAGGTGGTCCCATAACAAGTTTATCATGATCTGACCAGTGATTTTTTAGTTACACTTGAAAATGCATCGATTCTATCACCTATTTATTCTTGTCGTAAAATCCATGTCTATTTATTCATGTCGTAAGATGAAACAGTATTTACCAAATTTTTCAATTAGTTTTTTTTATGTCACAGGCCTGAATCTGCTGCTAAGGCTATAATCGAAATATGCAAAGTCGGAGAGAGCGGCAGCTCCTGGCTGTCGGTGTGCGACGAGCCCGCAAGAGATATCACAGAATCCGTTAAGAAAGCTTACAGCATCTTGTCAGGAACTTTCATGAATAAATAAGTTTGAATAAAAGATGTTTTACCGAGATTTTTTGTTTTTAACAGTTTTAATTATATTATCAAAACTTAACACTTATCTGAAAAATAATAGCCTTTGAAAATCAAACATTAATCTACCTCATGCATCCAGAGCATGGAGGCCATAGGCACTATTTAGCTTATGTGAAAAGTATTACTAAAACTTCTAACTATAAAAAGTTTTGCCTCCATTCAAAACTAAAAAAACGTTATTAAATGTTACCGGAGCTAGCAATCCGAATTCTAGTAACATCATTATCATAGCGAAATCTGCGCTTCTATCTAGCTCACATTTCATTCAATTTGCGTGCGTGTTATTGTGTATCAGATGAAATTCAAAGAGAGTCATAAAAATCACGTACATCCCGTTTTCTTCGTGACTCGTATCGGCATCCGTATATCAGTACCTTCAGCAGCGTGTCCGATGTATGGAGTTTATCACACCTCTTAACATTTGAGGAGTTAAAATGATGTCTCGCATTTCTTCAGCCGTTGTGGACTGCGTCCCGTAACATGCCTCCGTATACTGATGTTGGTAGATCTTCTAATGTTTTACTACGATAAATCAAAATACAGAAATAAACCGAAAACAAACAAATAAAACTTATCTAGACGAAAACTAAAATTAAGCACCCTTGTTCCGGGTCCGACGAGTAGCATAGACCATCTACTTCTCTGCCAGGCAGCTCGTAAGAGGAGAGCACTGATTAAAATATAGGTCATCACTAACAAGACTGGTATAGAGAGTAGAGTGCTGTGCAGGAACTGGCTCGGATAGGTATCCGCCGCCTTACCTATTCCTGCTGCAATAATGATTCTCTCATGTTCCGGTCCGGAGTGAGTAGCCAGTAGACTTGTACAATAGGCATAACATTCCGGCCACAGGACTGCGACGCACCTGTAACGTCCGTGGTGTCTAAAAGCAACGGTTATCTTATTATCAGGAGATCCGTGTGCTTGTTCGCTGACCTTTCACATAAAAAAAATTATTATTCTCACTTGAAACTTGGAAGGAAAACAAGCAGACGGATTTCCTCGTGGTAAGAAATTCACGCCGCCTAGAGGTACCAATGGTGGTAATGGTGCGTTACCTGTCGGTGTGGTACGCCTCGCACAAAAGTAAAGTAAGTTCACGGTCTGTAAGGTCGGTAAGACTGTCTTACTATTAAACGTAGATAACAGCGATTCTAACTTTATTCTAAGATTGAAGTACACATTACACACATTCCCTATTAATAAACATGAAGTAGAGATGGAGTACTTTGAATTCGATATCTGATTTATGTGTCTGTCTTTTGTAAAGTCTGGTGCTGGCCATATATATTGTGTGTTTTTCCTTTTAGGCAGCTCAATATCTTCAGATAACGTAAAATACTTAGTGTCTGGTAGTCCCGTACCTGACATTGGCTAAATAAGTCGTGGAAAACGATTGAAAGCCATATTTATAAAAGAAGAAGAAGAAATCGAAATCGATGCTTGTCAAAAGTCGATTAGATACGTGGCGGGCGTGTCAGTATAAGGAAAAGTAAGAATTCATTAAGAGTAATATTAGTAGGTACTGGCAAAACAATTTTCAGGTGTTTAAAAGAGATCCAAGAAGCAAATAATTTTCTAATCATTTCTTTAGATCAAAAATCTCTAGACAGTGTAGGCCAAGACTTAGAAAAGAACATACTATTATTTGATATATTTGAAGTTTAAAACAATTCTCCAGGATTTATCAGAAAATTTAATACCTTTGACTGTTATTGATTTCAATCGATGTGTAAAATAATCTTACTAAAAAATATTTTCACGCCTATGTCCCCGGAGTGACGGGCAGAGACACAACCACAGCAGGGCACCCACGATTAGCCGAAGACACTAAGTCCCACAATATGAGAGGTGGCAAGCCTATCGTCAACCAGACACATATTCAATACCAGGCAACAATATCTTTATTAGAAAATTGAAAATACAAATTTTCTAGTTTTTAAGTTGCTTGACCCGGGAATCGATCCTGGAACCTCAAGACAACGCCGGATCGCTAGACCACAGATGCAATTACTCTTATATAATCTTATAAACGATTATCATCTTACTGCTGCCAATAATAATATATTGTGACTCATTCGGAATATTTTTTTAGTTAAATTAAATTAATGAAATAACGGTGAAAAAAATAAATATCGATGTTATTTTTTTTATGTCATATTACTATTACATATTATATAAGATCGGACTGCCTTTATAAACAAAAACCTGCAAATAATTTTAACTAAGTAATGTTCATTGATGTCATGTACATTTTTTTTAGCAATCTAAGATAAATATTTGCACTTCATAATAAACTAATGGATTATTGCCTATTTATTCATCGCAGATACGTTTTAATCAGAAAATGTTTAATTTAATATGTTATAAAAAAACATGGTCAATAACATTATATGAAGTGAAATAAAAGTAAAGTTACAAATTACCCTGCTTTGTAATTAAGTGGTTTATCCTGTACCTTTTGATGCCTCTTAAGATTTTTGCAATATTGGGCTCGTTTAATAGTTAATTTAATAATACGCTACTTGTCTGTTTTATTTGTTGTGTCTGTTCTTTTCTGTATCCTACAAAATATGCATTTCTTTTCAATTTCCGCTATCACCCTAGTCAAGTTAAATCCTAACCCCGCCACGTCTCTAATCGACTTTTGACAAGCATCGATTTCGATTTCTTCTTCTTCTTTTATAAATATGGCTTTCAATCGTTTTCCACGACTTATTTAGCCAATGTCAGGTACGGGACTAC
>NJDC01001633.1:243636-259994 GCA_002245475.1 Calephelis virginiensis | reverse complement strand
GCACCATTACCACCATTGGTACCTCTAGGCGGCGTGAATTTCTTACCACGAGGAAATCCGTCTGCTTGTTTTCCTTCCAAGTTTCAAGTGAGAATAATATTTTTTTTTATTTTCACATAATTTATTGTGAGCATTAACAATACTATTACAGTATTCGCAATCCAAATTCAAATTATCTTTTATTACGTAGATCTAAACAAAGATTCTTGTAACGCGTCTATATAATTAATTGTAAAAACTACCACCGGATCGAAACGCGGCCACTCACTGAGAAGATCCGGCGAAAGAAACTCAGCGGGCTTGTTTTTTTGCTTATAAATCTAATTTACAAAAGTTTATTACATTTATAAATAATTTGCAGATATTGGTATCAGGAGCAATTAATCCCTTAAGAGAGAAGTATTTCTGTCTTCAAAATATTCTGATATCTTATAATAACCCTTACCATACAACTTAATCTTAACACATTTTTTAAATTTATTAAAGTCTTTAATATGCTCGGGAAGTTTAATGTAAAAACGTATACATTGGCCCATGAAAGAATAACTGATTCTGTGGAGACGAGACTTATGCACAACAAGATTGTTTTTATTCCTTGTGTTTACAGCGTGTACATCACATTTTTTCTTAAACAAATTTATATTTTATAGACATATATCAAGTTTTCAAAAATATATTAAGAAGTCACAGTTAGAAATTTTATTTCTTTAAACTTTTCCCTGAGGGAAACTCTTGGGCCTAAGTTATAATTTAATTATAAATAAGTTAAAATTCCAACATTGTAAGTAAATCTCAAAATTACACAGAATTATTTTCTAAAAAGATCTGCTGTACTCTGTAAATTTCTTTAGGCTGCAATAAAAAATTCAATTTCACAAGATACTGAATGAATTATAATTATGACACGCGACACAGGGGTGAAGGGGACACAGTTGGTCCTAGACAAAGGGATATTAAGTATAGCGGGGGCAACGACGCGCACCCACATAGCCGTCGGGGGCGCATAACCTTGGCGCCGCGAGTACCTTGGGATGATGCATTGGCTCACGCAGCATATCAGCGACAAATCCGGACGGACGCTCAGTCTTTTATACCCAACCATTCCTAGCACAAACAAACTTGGGTACAGCTGTAGGTACATGGCGTATGCATTATATTCTTTTAAAACTGGTAAATTTCAAGGAATTTGACTCAAGGCAACCCCGGATCAATGCATTATAATCACTTTTAGCGTTTTAATTTTAAACATATTTTAACGTTTACTCGCATACGATTTCTACCTCAAAGTCGCGAATAGAATTTATGCGCTGTATTTACTCCTCTTTCATCCTATAAAAATATTGTAATTGAGTCTTAGCACGGCTGTAACTATACTTAGCTTCATTAAAGTACCTACAGTTTATAGGTATAGCTCCACTGCACTATCCGATCGATCAATAGTCTCCTGAAGCTGGTCAGCATCAGAGTCATCTGATATTGTCAAGTACATACATCTTAAGAGCATCTGCGAATTTGTTCTGGTATTTATTTAAGTATTTATATGTACTAGTGGTCGCCCGTTGGTCGAAATTCGACCATAAGAAATTTTAATATCTTGTTGATAAGAACTCCATCTTCATTTCTCAAGACCAACTACGTTGTTTCCAAACTTTGTAGTGCACCATCTGTGATCTTTTATCGTTATCATCAATATATTTGTTTGTGTGTTTAAAATGCATGGTAGTGTGGGTAATGTTTTATTTATTGATTTAGTGTACTTTATAAGCATTATTATTAAAAAAATATTAGCGTTTTGCACTTCTCCTACACATAAACTATAAGTGTGCCAAATTTTATGCTCCTCCATCTGCGCAATTTTAGTAAAAAGGGATCCAAAATTTTGGCATCACGTATCAACATATAGGTAAATTAGAATCGTTGACTAACACCCATAACACAAGCATATAATTTGCTTACTTTGGGGTTAGATTAAATTTGTGCAACTTGTCCAGGGATATTTATTTATTTATTTATTGGGACGAAGTTTCTTATTGCGCGTTGTGAAAGGACGCTAGACGGAAAAAAGTTGTCACGACACTTTTTGCTATAGTAAGCTATTGTAAGCTTTGCGGATTGCGCATGTTTGTTTATTTTTTTTAATTTTTTTTTAATTTTTTTCATGTTTCTCTGTCGGTTTCTCTCTATTTTTTTATTTTTTTTAATTTTTTTTTAATTTTTTTCATGTTTCTCTGTCGGTTTCTCTCTATTTTTTTATTTTTTTTTATTTTTTTTTATTTTTTTTTCATGTTTCTCTGTCTGTCGCTCAATATAAGAGAGATAGAGACAGAGATTACTAGAGATTGATAGAGATTGAGAGAGGGGGGGGGGAGAGAGAGCTTCGTTCCATCTGGGTGTCCCTTGACACCTCTCAAATTTTTTAATTATTATTGACAGAAACATCGTATTCCTGAGTGATTACAGGTAATACATTAATCATCAAAACAAATTGTGATGGTCCTAAATTACTTCCCCGCCAAATTCCTGAAAATATAAACTATGACACGGACTAGTACCCACCGTACTCCACATTTTGATGGCGTTCCCCAAAGTCATGTGATGTAGCCTTTGCACAGCCATCTTATCAAAAGTACATCGTTGTCAACGGTATCCAATGCCTTCCAGAAATCAAATTATGCGCACAGCATCTCTCCTCCAGCGTTAATAACACGTATAAGATATCACGTACAGAATAAGATGTCACGTAAGTCATAAAAGATAAGAGGTTACAGTTCGTAGTTCCATGCTAAGACTCATGAAGTTGTCAACTAACTTGGGCATAAGTAGATGCATGCAAAGCTGATTCAATTACCTTAGCGAAGGCAGACAAACCGCAACTGGTCTGTTACCTACAAACATCACCACGCATTCCACTTTTTGGAACTGGTATATGGAGTCATACTAATTAACTTTATAATTATTATAAAATATTTTATTTGTTTATGCTTGTCAGCAAGAAAATCTTTTACACTATAATAAAATATTTTCTCTAATAGCAAATTAAATAAACTATCGTTCGAAATATCTTTACTGGAAGTGATTTCAAATTATCAGGAATTTGGTTATGTAAGTATATACGACTGGACATGCAACATTTTTTTTTATGATATTGGAAGGCAAACAAGTAGACGGATTTCCTGATCGTAAGAAATTCACGCCGCCTAGATACACCAAAGGTGGTAATGGTGCGTTGCCAACCTGAGGCCGGGTAACATCCCAGCTTCCGGTTGCCAAGCAAACCTTAGACTTGAGCAAAACTAAGTTTACGGGCTACCTTACCCTCCAAATCGGAACTCGTCATGACGTTATGGCGGCAGGAATAAGGCAAGGCAGTGGTGCCAATCCGGGTAAGTCGCTGCGAAACTCTACCGCCTAGTCAGATGTCACGGTGTAAGTGACGTTAAGCCTATGCTCGCCTTTTACAAGCTGCCTGACAGGAAGGCAGATGGTCTATTCTGCAAAGGAGCCCGGACCAACACGGGAAAAATATACACTATTTTTATAAACATTAAGTTTATGATTAAGAACATGCAATTTAATATAAATGATGATGTTTATTTACAAAAAAACCCATACAGACAAGATATATTTATAAGCAAGGTAAAGGCAAAATTTGAGCGACTTAAAATGTGATATGCATGAATGTATCTGATTTACGCCACATATCGCCCGTATACACTTCTTTTGTACTCTAAAGATTCTAATTAATCCTACAGTACCTACCTATTTCCCCAAATGGTCAAAAGAAAAAGATGCATTCAAGCCTGCCACTTGTCTTTTTCTTCTTAATACATATACTAACCTATTAATTTTATTACAAGGTAAATCAATATGTGATTTCCAATTGCAAAATTTATTGATTTAATTTATTCCTAGGAAGTAAGTAAAATCTACGTTATCTATAGTAGTATTATTGAGTAGATTATAGACTTATAGATTTCTTATGGTAACAAATAGTCTGAGTCCATGATAAGAAGAGCGCGTCGTGAGATGTTGGGCCTACAGTGCAATTCTGCTGGCTACCTCCGCTTTCATAAGATTCATTTTAAGTTAATTATTTTTATGCAGAATTATTTTCCTTATTAAAATAAATATTTTAATTATTATAATATATATTTTAATTATTTTAATTATTAATAATGTGAATTAAAATGATAAGCAATTAACTATCTTACGAGTATATCTAGTTATATAATTTGCAATAAAAATATTGAATTCAACAGATTTGAGCTGAATTAACCCAACCGTAACAGGGTACCACAAGCTTTTTGAGAAAAGAGTATTAGTCTAAGAGCCGGTGGGCGTTCGACCTCCACCGATCTGATAACCAGACGAGACATGTTTTTTTATCAAATATAATTTATAAACAAATATGCTTATCTGAAACTTGCCTATCTGAAAGTTCTCATGGCTATTTTTAATTAAATTATGTATGCTTTAAGTATGATTTTTCGCAGGCAAGTCTATATACAAATTCAGTCAATTTGCAATAAAATAATCCAAAATTTGATATAACTTTCGATAAGTTAGCAGAACGATGGAGTCACCTATATTGACTTACCTGTTCAAATGTGTTTGCCAGATACACAAAAATTAGTAGGCAAGCCTACTGAGGCATATTCTATGTGTTAAAAACTAACAGTGACATAAAATTTATTTCGTTATCAAAAGAATGAAAGTGGTGAAAAAAAACGATTAAAGTTAATTTAATTAAAAATAGCTATGAGCTCTTTCAGATAGGTAAATAATTATAGGCATAATAAATTTATAAATTATATTCGATAAAAAAATTGTCTCATCTGGTTATCAAATCGGTGAAGGTCGATGTCTCTGTTATATTGTCACAAGAATGTTATACTTCCGGCATAAAATCTTATCACTTTACTTCGAATGGCGAAATTTTATATCGGTCTTGTTTTATTACCGCATTGAACGGGTGACTTTCTTAAAATTTGTGTATGCGCTGAATTTTTAGGTTCTCATTTTTTTTATGAATATATGGCTTTCAATCGCTTTTAACAAGATAACTAATCAATCTCAGGCACATTTTTTTCAAATATAGTTCCGTGCGACAGACTAAGATTCTTTGATATAAACATGTCTTCTATTTTTTTTATTTCGTCTTCGATATGTTTTTTTCTAGCAAGTCATTTTCATCGTCATCCAACCCCGAGCAACGAGAAAATTGAAAAAACCCATTTTTTTTGTTACCCGACACGGGAATCGAACATGGGACCTCGTGCAGTCAAGTCCAACAACTGGAATAAACAAGCACTAATTGAATAGACCACTAATGGTAGATACACCGCCTCACCTAATCCTACTTCCGGTCAGGAGGTCAATGGAGCCGGGAGAATTGCAAAATAGGTTATTTCTTACCACCAGAAGAGCCGTATGCTTATTTCCAAAAATTTCCTATAAGTAAAGAGGTCAATCTTCCTCGCATTAAATAAAATTTTCTAAATTGAGTAATTGCTGAAGGTACTGCGTTTTCAAAAAAAAACTTGGATTTTAGCTTTGCGAAGATGTACGAGCTATGTAAACGGATGTAGCTAACGTGTAAATAAATAAATCTGCAAAAACTGACTTCAAATGTTTCATTGGGTACGATGTCGGGACTCGATAACTATGTTTTTTTCGAAATATAGCAAATAAGTCCGAAATGGTCCCACATACGTTTTAACAAAATCTTACTAAAAGTTTTTAAGTTTCTCTTAATAATGCATACATTTATAATGCATTATTGCAAATGCAAAAACTAATATGGGACCACCTCAAAATCATGACCTACCTTTCAAAAAAAAAACGACGGGTTGCAGTGTCTCCGGGAGTGTCGGCAGAAGTGAAAACTTAAATATTATCTTTGTGCATTTTTGATATTTTGGAATGGTTAGGGAATAATTTTGCACGAACTTCTATAATTATCAGTATGAAAGTACTATCATTTATGTGGTAGAATACAATATTCATTTATTGCGCTATTTTACACATACATAACACGAACATTCGCGTAATTGCCCCGCGCCATTTAAACGAAACAGCAGGCGCAGGCATAAATTTTCGCCGCGCCGTAGAAAGAGAGGGGGATACTTCCTCTCCTACGCCGCGCCGGCTGCTGACTCTCCATCCGTCTTACGAATTTTCAATCAGGTCACGTGTCGTGACGCGAGTTTATAAGTTTTTACCCATTCCAAAAAAAAATTGCGCAACGCTGCTAAAGAAGTTTTCACTTCAAAAACGAAATCAAAATCGGTTGGCTATTTGTCGAGTAATTGAGTAACAAAGATAAAAAATATAAAAAACCTAGAGTCGATTTGAGAACCTCCTCCTTTTCTTGAGACGGTTAAAAGTGCTTGTTTTTGCACAAAAGTCATAATTTTCATCTGACAACCTAATTGGCGGCATCGTGAATGAAGGTGGTCGTAATTTTTTTATTATTATTGAATTTCGTGTCTACATTGAGAGAAATTGGTTAATCTACGTGAGAATTAGATCAATTTTGTTCAGTGAAAGTGCACAAATGAAGTAATCATGAAGAAATTAGTATATCGTCTATTTCCTCGCTGCCGTCAAATCTCCTAGATGAGCTTGAGTAACGAAGCCACTGCTTTACTCAAGACCCTGACCTGACATGACTTTGTACATAGTGACTTATGACTGTATAAGAATTAAATAATTAACTAACCTTACATTGGCAAAGTAGTCGTGAAAAACGATCAAAAGCCATATTTATAAAAGAAACCCAACTGGCTAATGTTAGTTTATTTTATTCTTGAAAAATATCTGTCGAACATTCTCACGCAAGCTTTTTTAGAGTTGTCCAGGCTATTTCTAAATTAAGATACCAGAATGTGGTACATAAATATGTAGTGTGAAGGTGTGGAAATATATTATGTTTAATTTTTTAACTGTTTGTATCAAAACAGCCATCGATTATATAACACCAATGATAAAGTTTTTGTTGCTCAATTAATATATATAAAATAAATGAATCCCCATTTAGCATGGTTGTCGCATCACAGCTGAACGAATGCATCATTTTGTTAAATTTTTTTTTGTTGTGTTAGGTATTGTCCGAAAAAGATTATTATGAGACGAAACACAGGGAAAATTGCAGGCATATTTCGATCTATACAAACTGTTAGTAGCTGTAAATATGAAGCGATAAGAAGTTCGCCAGGTTGCTTAGTATGACAATAAATATTGTATGTTGATGCATTCAATGTAATCTTTGTCAAAAAATAAAATTCTCACCATCGGGAAATCCGTCTGATTGTTTGCATTCCATTAACATTATCGTAAGGAATTTAAAGTATTTATTTAATTTTATATAATCGAAATATAGTTATTTTAATAAACTATATTGTAGCTATTATCACTATATGTAAATATAATATATTTTTTATCTTAAAGTAAATGTCCCTGCACATTAGTGCTGCTGCACACAATAGTGTAAATGGAGCTTGGGTAAGCAATTTTAAAGCGAGGTTTTGAGTCAAAAAGCTTTGCATAATTCTGTGCTAACGTTGGGATACAACGTTATTGTATGGCAGCGAGATTTGGGTAAGTCAGTAAAAGCATGAAAGTAGGATAAATGCGATCGAAATGAGAGCGCTACGGAAAATCTGTGGCTTGACGCTCGTTGGCCGCATTCGTAACAGTGTTTGTATTCGTAACAGGATAGTGAATGTGAAGGAAGCCAGACAGGTTTATCAGGATCGTGAGGTCTGGCACTCGATACTCTCTACCTACCACGTAAAGGACTTGGCGTGATATATACGTATGTAAATGTTGGACGTTGCTGTATTGTTTAACTAACATAATTTATCCTAATTCACTGATTTAGGATGTACGCTGAACATACGTGAAATAATACAGATAGTATTGGTTGCAGCACTAAAAAAAGAGAACGCTAAACCAACCTTTAGCATTCTGACAGTTCGCCTTACAATTTAAAGGACCAGGTATTAAAAAGCTTTTTAGTTCTAGACGGAAAACAAGAAGTGTTATTAGTTTGACGTGTCTGTATGTGTCTATGTGTGGCATTTTAAATTCTTTTGTCAGGTATACTAGTTTTTTTATCTTATTTATTACAAGTATTTACATAATGTATCTGTACTTTACAAAAATTGCCATTCCAACTATAACAACAACAACAACTTACAATTCAATACTCAATTAAACTTTACAGGTACTATCGTACTACTGACATGTGGTACGAAAATATCTTGTGATATTGAATTAAAATTACGAAGCGACTGAAGACTAGTTTAACTAGTTTAATGACATAGATTAAACAATCTTCTGCTAGATAATTATAAGGTTTATGTATCACTGTGTCTTTTACATTTGTTTTAAAAAAAATTGATTTGGCAAAACAGAGAACAAAATATGTTTTTTTTTTTTAATTTTCTTATTAATGGATATGTATTATATGTGATCGGTTGGCGATAGACTTAGTAGGTGCCAATGATCAAAATTCCACATTGTGGAACTTAGTGCCTTCGGCTAGTCTTGGGTGCCTGTTGTACCTCTATTTACCTATTTATCGCCTCTCTTTTTGGGGTCACTGACGTGAAGTGAAATTTTGACGAAATGGTAACAAGAAGTTTTTATTCTTTATAATAAATTATTTTCCTTTTGCTAGTTGTACTACTACTAGTGTGGGTAATTCAGTAGTAGTAGGGATATGTGGAATAGGCGCTTTTTAGAATAGTGCCAGTTCGTATACACGTGTATACTACCTACCTTTGGTTTTTAAAAAGGCGATACAAATGTTGTCAGGCGATGATTGAATTCGTTAAAGTTGAAATTAGTTTTATTAAACTCTGTTTTTAATATAATCGGTGAAATCAGCCAATTCATATCCGAAATCTAACCAAAAATAGAGATGATCAATTCGATGTGTTTTTTTGTATGTTCGTTATACGATAACTCCGTTGATAACGTACCGATTTTGTGTTATTTTGTAAAAGATGGGCCATGATTTCGTAGTGGTCTAGTTCTAATTTTATTGTGATTTGAAAAGTGGCTTGGAGTTGTACTTACTTTTATAAATATAAAATGCGTTACTAAGTGGAACTCAAAGCCACTAGACATGGTGTTAACCAGCTGCATTCAGTTTATCAAGACATACTAATTTTGGCACTTTTCTCGTTTTCACCCGATGACCCTATGGGAAGCCATAGGTCTGTGTGTTTCTAGTTTGTTGGAACTGTGACTGTTCTAGTGTTAATATTGTCACTACATTGTTGCTCTTTGAAATTTGATGTGTTGTTGAAACCTAGCCTTTGTTTTCACGTTTAATATTAAACTTGACTAACATAATACGTTTATGAAGGGACAATAATTGTATAAAGAAATCTTTTATCATAATCCGTTTTATGAAATATTAAACAAGAGTGATAATTAGTGTTGATAAGGTTAACTGCATGTAGCGAGGTGCTGTCACGTACCGTTCGATTCAGCGGCGGCCTGTCACTTGATTTTAAGATAGTCAAAATGGAGCACGATTTAAAAGAAAAAGTGATTTTAATCACTGGTGGTGCAGTTGGTATCGGCGCAAAGGTTATTGAATATATGCTTGAAGAGGGTGTCAAGGTAAGTTTGTTTCAATACAAGTAAACAAACAAGCAGACTTGTACATCTTGGTGTCCAAATATAAGCGTTACCTTCATAAAGAGGCTGGGATATTTAGTAAGTACCGTGAAGTGTGATCGTAGCAACGGGCGAGGTGGTTGTGTTGAAGTGTTAGCGGGAAATGAGGTCGTCACATCCCTACTCAAAATAGACTACAACTAATCACTGGGTACTTATTTCAAATTTCCTTGAAGAGGACTAAATTTTTTTTATACCAATGCAAGATGTTGTCTTGAGCCTGGTCATGAGGTCTCCTGGCCTCCAAACGTGTTTCTAACACGTCAATCACGATTATGGTTTCAAGAACAGGTAACAACGGAACGGCGGCACAACAACGGAATTGAGAAATAGATCTTTGGCTGCACCAACAGGGGTGAGTCGTTCTTGTTGCAGGACGGTAGTTGCCACGTACGGACTCTTCTCTTGGACGAGACTTCCTAATTCGATAAATGAATTATTCACACAAAAAACAATCTTTATTTCTTTGCACTCGGTTAGTGTTTGACTGCCCAGGTAACTGAATTCATTTCTATGAATAGCGAACCAAAGGAATTAATCCAAAAATATACAGAAGTGTGTTTCTATGGTTTAGACCCATTAGCTTTTACATTTAAAGGCTGTTTTAAAATAAAACGTAGGTATGTAATCTGAGCTTGCGTGGGTTCCGACCTACTTTGTAAAATATTATCGAACTGTTTCAAAGCTACGAACTTGCAACATACTCACCGACGTATTTACCGATAATAGTGGTGACTATTTCTGCAACTATATTTGATCTCCTGAAGCAGCGCGTACTATTATTATTAGAAAATATCAATTCCTGTTTGACAAAAAACTACAGATATAATTAAGAGTAAGGCTGATACAGAAACAGTGGAAACTCTTTCATGATGACTTTGAAACTTCATAGAGTTTTCGACGGGCATTTTATCATTGATCGTGCTCGTCAACAGCTCTTTTAAAGGCCGCATTAGACATTTACAATGGACCAACAAATTGGTTTCCAGTCTTCACCTTTTATACAGCTACAGCGCAAGTAGGCTTCAACAACAGGCTCTAGTGTGTAATGTGACAATAATTAATTCTGTCATGGGAAGTTATTATTGTTGTTTGTGCTAACTAAGTAAATAAAAATTTACTAAAGCTTACTGTTATCTCTGTTTCTATCGTATATCTATATCAATCGCAGTCTAGCGTAATAAGAATTCTTTCAAGTCTTCACTTTAAAGTAAAGAAAGTGGTTTGAATGTAATGTGATCATTTTTTTGTAATGATAATGAATCTTGCAGTAAATATAAAGAGTTAACTTATATAAAGAACAAACATATTTGCACACCACAATGTAAAAAACAATGTGCTCATGAAAAGTAAATAAATATTCTTTCTTTCGTTTTATTATATTTCCCTATTTATAAGCCAATTGAGTAGCGCTAATTCAGTAAGTAAGTAGATAGTTGCAATTTATTTCGGAAGGTAAATAATAATTTTTATCTATTTACCTAAACTTAACTATCAATCGTAACTAATAGATCATGTATCGATATCGATACTTTACTCTTGGGCAGCCTTATAATGTCAGAATGGCAGCCATATTTAGTAGCCAATTGGAAAACTTTTTTCGTAAGCATTTCATGTCCATATATTGAGGTCAATGCTAGGAATTGACTGATCATAAGTCATAACAATTGACATAATAATGTAGTAAATGTAAGTATAAAAGACTTTTATTTGAGCTATTATAATTGCTAATATATTTATATATTGTTTAGAAATATATTATGTAGACAAATTTTACGTTTATCAATTTGCCAAGTAAAACTTTATTACTCTTTTTTTTTTACAATTAATAGAAAAGGCGGGAATAATCCATAGAAACCGCGCTCTTGAATAGATAGATAGATGGAGCTGTTTATCTACTTTGATAACATTTGACCATACTAAAATAAAAAATATAGTGCTGTCATAGCCCGAGGCGACAACATAAGCATAAATTAGAATGAAGCTTATGTACAAATATGATGTGCACACCAACCTATTCACACTATTTACATCTACAGTTAAACATGTCCGCCATTGTACTTAATGCATAATTAGCACGTATGTTGATGTGTCTTTAAGTATGGTTAGTAGGTTTCTGTTTTCCTGTAACTTTTTAAGGCAAGTTCAGTTCAATTGTAAGGTCCACTTTCAACGTCAGTCAAATCTTCGACCCTACCCATACGAAGAAGTCAAGAGGCGTCAGGTTAGGTCAGACGATCACACCAGCCAGCAGGCACCCCCACCCTATATTAAAGGTCAATATCGGAAAGATACTCACGAACACTTCGTGAAAAAAATCGAAAGACACAAAGAAGATTTAACGCACCTCAAATGAGACCAAACATCACCTGATTTGAGAAATGAATTTTTGTATTAGAAATAATAATTTGTAAGAAGCAGAAGACAGGGAATGGAATGCGATGTTCGAAGCGCATCGATACATGACCTTGAATAGAACAGAACTTACAACTAAATGATTTTTCATAACTTAACAACAGCTGTAACTTTCTTGAATAACTAATTATTACCTACGTAGATAGGTACTACATATTAAATAAAAAATTACATGTTTTTTAACCATTTACAATTTCAATGAAACAAATAAATAAAGTATTACTTACTTTCACTTTTTTATAAAGTATTTTTTAAAATTTAAAAATGAAATGTAAATGGAAATTTATTTATTTGCGGAAAATGTATGTAAATGAGATATTACAAAAACATTTACGTGTCTTAACATCTTCTGTCATATTTTGGTGTGCACATGATTTAATATTTGTAAAAAAATGTTATTAAATTACATATACTTTAACTTTTAAGCTAATTATTTATATTTGTAACTACTTTAATTATTTATTACCAAACATTTTAAAACTATACTTAAATTTAACCCTATCTACCGTAAATTACCACCGTTTCAACTACTAGCCAGTCAGGAGAAGAAACGGAAAAACAAACTCCTAAGCAACCAGGTCTTTAACCTATCTGCCTTGTACTGTCACTGTTTCTAAACCTAGCCAGACAGGAGAAGAAACGGCGAAACAAACTCATCGGCAACCATAACTTTAATTATATGTAGTTAGTAATTATTTTACTATAAAATCTTTTCCACAAAAAAATCCTTGACACTATAACATGTTTTCTCTAACAACAAGTTCCTTCCTTCCCTCGATATTGTTTTATAGGAAGGGATTTGAGATTATCAAGAATTTGATTTGATTGTATATACAAACGGACATGCAGTAGGTAAACATTATTTTTATAAATATTAAGTTTTTAGTAGATATTTTTTTTTTATTTCTAAAATATGAAATTCCCTGCATATTAGCGTAGGTTTTAAACAATTGATAATGTTTTTATACAAATACACATACATCAAAAATATACAAACACGGTAAAGGGAAAATGTTAAGCGACTTAAAAAGTGGTTTGCATGAATGTAATTGGTTAACCCTTAACCACCTGCGAGCGGTCTCACAGATCGCAACGGTTTTTCAAATTCAAATATCTCCATGTGTGAGTAGCGTGCGCCATAGAGCAGTCATGATGTCATCACCTTTTCTGCTCACTAATTAGTATCGTGCTTGCGCTCGCCGAGTGACTATGTACGCGTATTGGCTTAGGGTAAGTAAAAACACTTCGTCAGCGGTCTCCCTGACCGCACCTAGGTGGTTGTGTGACTTTTTTGTGATTGTTTATTCTAACTGTTTTAGTTTCAAAATGAACATAAATGACGAAAAATAAAAAAAAAAACAAACGTGAAATACTGCCCCAGTTCAAACCGTCTAGGCAGCGAGCAATAGATTCTTATTTGTTTGGATTTACCAAAGATAAGACTTTGTCATCTTACGCACCAAAGCAAACAAGGCAGTGGTGCTTGCTTTCAATCATGCATCATACTGCGAGTATTCACCAAAATACCATAAAACCTGAGATGATATTGTACCACAACCAAACAAAAATTGGCGTCGATTTACTCAGTCAACGCGACGCGAAGCTACGCCATCGTGGGACGCGAAATTGGCCTTTGGCAAAATTTTACAGAATGCGTCTAGCATCTCTAATTCTAATGCATATTTTATCAGCTGCAGTAACCAAGCTCTAAAGACTGAAAGTAAATTTAAACTCCTCAAAATGTTGGCTCAACAACTTACAAAACCGCACATGGAACGTCGCAAAAAAAATTATAGCGTTCCGAGGGACGTAAAGAACTCTCTGTAAAATTGTAAAACTTCAAGCATTGCAATTTTTTTTTATTTTCTCGTGTTTTGTTTAATTTTCTTATTTAACTTTCTTTTTAGTTTATTCAAATTGTTAGAAATAAGAAAAAGAAGTAAAAACATTAAGTTAATATTGATAAAGATCTCTTTGACTGCAAGTAGTAATTTTTGGTGTCATAAATGCTACTTCACAAATGTTTTGCTATTTTATAAGACTATTGTATGTGTGTATGTTGTATGTAGTATAGGTGTGAGTATAAATATGCATTTTATTTAACCGAATGTCAATTTGTTACCATAGATTTTAAAATAAATGCATTTATCTATCAGTGGTCTCTCCGACCGCAAGTAGGTGGTTGAAAGACAGTAATAGGTGCTAGGTAGCTGAGGGTTAATAATACATATTCCAATTAAATCAACAGAGTTTCCCCAAATAGGAATACCACATTGCAAGACAGAAGAAACATATCCATGATAAGCTAAGAGAAATGCATTCAAGCCTGCTACTTCTCTTATTTTTCTCAATACATATACAAACCTATCAATTTTATTGAAAAGAGGGTCAACATGTGATTTCCAATTGCAATATTTTTGTATTTATGTGTGACAAGCAAATGTGCGATAAACAGCTGCATTCGAACGTTTGTTGACCCCTATACGCTATAGCAACAATAAATAGGTACTTTTAATATTTTATTTATTTTTCGTTTTAGATTTTTTATTGCTTTTCATGTTTGCACACACGCATTCCGAGCCCGTGGTTGAAATATCGTTAACTAATTTGAGACAACCCTGTATATCTACAAGTTATAACAAGTTAAACAAATAAGATATCATAAAATGTAAATCCAAATTGATTGATTTTTATCTATATTAGTGCAAAGCTCAGCTTGTCAATCGATAAGTCATTACCACCTATCGGCCACCACGCTACGTCAAAGTAATGAAATTATAATTTCTTACCACTCTTTAAGTATTATTTTAGTCACACGTTTTCAATCGGTTTCCTAGAAGGAAGATATTTCTTTTTGGAAGTTTCCTAGGTTATTTGTTTTTTCATTTATTTATTTAGACTTTATAGAGCACAAATAAAAATTGTGAGTACAAAAAGCGTACTTAATGCTCCAAGCCAACTTTAAGGCTAATGGAGATAAAATATTAAGGTTCAAAGAAAAGAATAAAATATGTAAATTTGTGATTTTCGGTATCACTTCATACTTATAGCTTAACACACTACTTTACTTTTATAGAAGTTGCTTCAGATTTTTTTTTTCAGATTGAACCAATGTTGATTATTCTTATTTAGTATATAGAAAAAACGTATCTCTTTGAATTAGTTGATCCGGATCAGTGACTTTTTAGTTGTAACAAAACTGAGAAATCGTGGATTTTTAATCAGATAAACAGAATTATGGTATTCTATTCCTTGGACAAGCTGTTTGATCCTGAACATTAATAGCAGTTAATTGGCGTAAGACAGTCTTTAAACCAAAGAGTAATGTGAAGTGTCCATATATCACAAATAAGTTGTACTGTACATCATTAAAATTGATTGATTGATTGACATACATATGATAATAGAAAAAAATAATGAAAAAACAGTGTATGAAATGTCAATTGAAAAATATGGGTAAAACGATATACAAAAAAAAGATTTACTGTGATGATATAGTAATGTTATTTATACTTCTAACGTCCATGTCTTATTTCTGCGATAAATCGTAAAGACAAAAAAAATGGAAAAGGCAAGGACGGATACATCAATCGTTGATGCAAAAATTTACCCAAACTAAAATTCCCCGCTTTTCTTCCCCATCTTGCCTCCATAAAGTCAGTGTTTTCTTTTCAAGAGTTCCGGAAAATTACAAATATTATGGCATGTAACAAGTAACTGTTACTTGTGCAACATCCCAGTCTTAGGTTGGCATCATACCAACACCTTTGTTGTCTATAGAAGATGACCATTTGTTGCTTACCATCTGTCTCGTTGTCTTCCAACTTGTAACGTGATGGGGTGGCTTAGCTACCACCCACCACTACGTTAACAGAAAAATGAACAACAAACAAACAGTCAAACTTGCTTAAGTTTGGCTGTTGGTAGGGAATCCTGTTGATTTGAGTAGTTTTAAATAAAAATCTAAACAAAGTTACACTGTATTTAAAATTAAAATAAAAGTCTCAGTAAATGTCTGTGAACTGTACACTATAAAGTTTTCTGCCGACTAAACGGAAAAGAAAAATAGATGGGCGTGGGATACGTCGGTGGCTCAAAGGGTGGTCGATGGAGCACGGAGCGCAGCACAGAGGACCGCTGCTATAGGCCCCAGCGGCGTAGGAGTAGTGGGACCCTTTGGCGCCTTCCCTCAGCAGCCATGAGCAGCAGGGAAGGCAGCCAGAGAAGTACATCGGCGGGGCAGCTACCGC
>NJDC01001633.1:225220-236172 GCA_002245475.1 Calephelis virginiensis | reverse complement strand
TAGAACTAAATTTACTTTCTAAGAGATGCAAAAAGTTAGCATTTAACTGTTACAACAATTACATCAAATCTATTGAAAGTAAGATTTTAGTAAATCCAAAATTGTTTTGGACTATTCAACATGTAGCTCTTTGTGTAGTTTATTTACCACCTCCGTTAACTATGAGCTCACTAGAAAGTTTCGTTGATAACTGGATTCAGTAATTGATAGTTCTAATTTGCATTATTTGATATTTGGAGATTTTAATTTAGGTAGTATAAACTGGAACTTGTTAGATGAGTTTGCGATATCAAATTCAAACAATTTAGCAAAATACTTGTTAGATTTTATGGATAGTAATAAGTTAGTTCAACATAATCGGATTGCTAATATATCGGGTAAAATTTTGGATCTTGTGTTGAGCGATCTTCCTTCTTGTGAAGTCAAGGAACCGGCAATAGCCTTAACACTTGTTGACAAACTTCACCCTCCCCTAATACTTTGTGTAGATAAAATTAGTGACAGCAGTCTTTCATATAATAACCAACAAACTAAACCTAACTATTTTAAGGCAGATTATAATAGGATACGTGAACATCTAGAGTCCGTGGACTGGCACCAAAAATGTCATAGTTTGCAGGATGTTAACGAAATGGTGTATGTTTTTATGACATTGTTAATAATACAATTAAAGATTTTGTACCTCAAAGTAAGCCGAAAAGTAATAAATATCCTGTCTGGTTTAATAATAATTTAAAAAGAGCATTAAAAGAAAAATATAGCGTATATCTCAGGTTTAAAAAATATAAGAATCCCAGAAATAAAATAGAACTAAATTTACTTTCTAAGAGATGCAAAAAGTTAGCATTTAACTGTTACAACAATTACATCAAATCTATTGAAAGTAAGATTTTAGTAAATACAAAATTGTTTTGGTCGTTTGTTAAGGCTAAACGCGGTGGCATAAGCAACTACCCTTCCAGCATAAGAAATGAAACAAAATATGCAACTGATGGGAAAGAAATATGTGATATGTTTGCTGCATCTTTCTCCTCAACATATAGAGACCCAATGTTAGAGACTAATTTTAAAGTTCGTGATTCTTTGTCGGCAGTTAGTAATTATGGTCATATGTTAACGATATCCGAAATTAGTATGGAATCTGTCAAAACAAAGTTAAAATCAGTTGATCGTTACAAGGGAGCAGGTGAGGATGAGATACCACCAATTTTTGGAAACGAATGTGCGGAACACTTAGCGTTACCTCTTTGTATGATATACAATAAATCCTTAAGTACTGGAGTTTTTCCGTGCGCGTGGAAAAAAGCCAAAGTTGTATCCATTCCTAAATCTGATAAACATGATAACGTAACCGATTATAGACCAATTTCTATTCTATCGACTTTTGCAAAAATTTTGGAATCTCTGATTTGTCCTCTTTTCCAACGTCACCTAGATCAGTACTTGAGTGAGAGTCAATTTGGGTTCATAAAAAAACGCTCAACTACTGTTGCTCTGGTGAACTTTACTGAAACTATATCTCGATTTGTTGATTCTAATAGTGAAGTTGACGTAATTTACACCGATTTCAGTAAAGCCTTTGACCGTGTACCTCATAAGTTACTGATAAATAAATTATCTCGGTATGGCGTAACTGGATCGCTTCTTAAGTGGGCTAGCTCATATCTAAATAATCGCACTTTTACAGTTGTAATCAATGGCTACAAGTCGCAATATTATTCCATAACTTCCGGTGTACCTCAAGGATCACATTTGGGTCCTGTATGGTTCAATTATTTTATCAATGATGTTATTTCATGTTTTTTGGCTGCTGAACCTTTTATGTATGCAGATGATTTAAAATTGATAAAGGAAATCAGAACGGAGAAAGACACCAATTTGCTTCAAGATGAATTAACAAAATTAGGCGAATGGTGCGAAGGTAATGGAATGTTACTAAATTTTGAGAAATGCTTCCACATTAAATTCACTCGAAAGCTAAATCCACTTAATTATGACTACTATATTGGGAATAACAAAATACGCAGGCTAGGGGAAATCAAGGAACTTGGAGTATTGTTTGATCAAAAACTCACATTTGTACCCCATATAGATTACATTATTCGTAAGGCATCAAAGATGTTGGGATTCATTGTTCGGACATCAAAAGTGTTTAGGAATAATAAATTAAAAATTCAATTATATTACAGCCTAGTCCGAAGTCTGTTGGAATATTGCAGTGTTGTGTGGAGACCCCATTATGCGACTCATACACTTCGATTAGAAAGGGTGCAAAAACGTTTTATGTGGCACATTGCGTATAGTAGTGGCATGGCGAAAAAATACAAATCTTACAAGTCAAGATTGCAAAAATTTAATGTTCAGTCGTTGGAAAGCCGTAGAAAACTCTTGGACATTTTATTTTTCTAGAAATTACTGCGTTATGAAATTGACAGCCCTAAATTGTTGCGGAAAGTTGGTTTTCGAGTACCACGAACTTGTCCTCGTGATCAAATCACTCCTTTATGTCCACCATTACGTAGAACTGTAGCAGGTGCAAACTCTCCATTACCTAGTATTTGCAAAACAGTCAATGAATATTGCAGTTACTTTGATATTTACGCTGACTCACCTAACAAGTTTCGCAAATTTTTTTCAAGGTTTAGCTATATGTTTTTTTTTTGTATACAGTTTACTTTTTTCTTTTTAAATTTTGCTTTTAAAATAGGTATCTATCCTCATTTAGTTTGTTTTTCTTTGTATTTTTTAAAATTATTTTAACTCATTCTATCGATTTTTTAATGCTTGAGGTGTTTACTTTTAATAAATTGATATAATTATCTCTTAATTGAAGTGTTTAACCTGTGAAATGTTTTAAATTGTATGCAAACGTTGGAAACCAAATAAATAAAAAAAAATAAAAAAAAGGAATGGCCTACGGGCCCAAAATCATGTTTCAAGTTTTTTGAAAATTTCGAGGTTTGTACTTTGGTCAAATTGATGCATGCTACTGTCTGAGTGACGCAGTTTATCTAAATTCTTTGTTTGTACCTCGAAAGAATGGCCACTGGGCCCAAAATCATGTTTCAAGTTTTTTGATGATTTTGGGCCCAGTGGCCATTCTTTCGAGGTACGAACGACGAATTTGAGTTGGTTGCCTTACAGAAGACTTAGACTAAGGTTTCTATTCACTCAGACAATAGCATGCATCGATTTGACCAAGGTACAAACCTCGAAAGTTTCAAAAAACTTGAAACATGATTTTGGGCCCAGTGGCCATTCCTTCGAGGTACAAACGACGAATTTAGGTTAGTTGCCTTACAGAAGACTTAGACTAGGGTTTCCACTCACTCAAACAATAGCATGCATCGATTTGACTAAGGTACAAACCTCGAAAGTTTCAAAAAACCTTGAAACATGATTTATGGCCCAGTGGCCATTCCTTCGAGGTACAAACGACGAATTTGGGTGAATTGCCTTACGAAAGACTAAGACTAGGATTTTCAGTCATTAAAAAAATAGCATGCATCGATTTGACCAAAGTATAAACCTTGAAAGTTTCGAAAACCTAGAAACATGATTTTGGGCCCAGTGGCCATTCCTTCGAGGTACAAACGACGAATTTGGGTGAATTGCCTTGCAGGAGACCTAGTCTAGGATTTCCACTCACTCAGACAATAGCATGCATCGATTTGACCAAGGTACAAACCTCGAAAGTTTCAAAAAACTTGAAACATGATTTTGGGCCCAGTGGCCATTCCTTCGAGGTACAAACGACGAATTTGGGTTAGTTGCCTTACAGAAGACTTAGACTTGGGTTTCCACTCACTCAGACAATAGCATGCATCGATTTGACCAAGGTATAAACCTTGAAAGTTTCGAAAACCTAGAAACATGATTTTGGCCCAGTGGCCATTCCTTCGAGGTACAAACGACGAATTTGGGTGGATTGCCTTACGGAAGACATAGTCTAGGGTTTGCACTCACGTTTCACCATTTAGGTATAATTGTTGAATTTAAAAATAATGCCTTTATGTTGACAATTTCAAGAATTGAGCGTGACTCTGTTTGGGCCAAATAAGGCCCTTAACTATTGAGATTAAAATTAAAACAATTAGGTACATACTATTTTAAAGTGAGTCCGATAAAAAAAAATGGTTCTCAAGAATTTTGCATGGGGGCCCTAGTTGGTACTTCAACTATTGAAGTACAAACGAGAAAAATGTTGATACAATCTGGTACAAACGATTTTTAACCAATTCTTATTAAAAAAAACTGAATTTTAAGAACTAACAATGAGGGGCCCCTTTGGGCCCCCTTGAACTATTGAGATACAAACAAAAAAAAAGTTGTTACAATCAGGTACAAACGATTTGAAACCCATTCCTGTAATAAAAACAGATTTTCAAGAGTTTTGCATGCTAACTTCACGAGGGTTAGTTTACGAAGAACAAACACATATTTATTTAATTTATTACATAATCTTTCTATTTGAACTTTCCAATGGCACAGATAATACATAAGTATCAGTAAAATATTGTAACTACGTCAGATGTTGAAATAAAAGACGTTTATAAAGGCATAAACTTACATTTTTATTAGGAACTCTTTCTCTTTGACTACACAATTATGAAAATAAATTATCCGTTTATCCTTTATTACCCTTATATATTGACGTATTGATTTTATTTAGTAGAAACCTCTCTGATTTTAAATATGAAACTCTTCTATCATGTAGGTTTTTTTGTTCCTCATTAATCTTCTTTCTGAACTGATCGAACTAAAGGAAGGAGGAGATTTTTTTAAATGTCAATTTATTTGAGAACCCATGTTAATTTTTTCCCATGGAACCTGATAAATTCTCATTTTTTTATATACTTAGACAGTGTTTTAAAAATGAAGTCGGTTTTTATACAGATTCAATATATTTAGAATACATAATTTGTATAATACGAGCATCTTTCACTATTAATGTTACTATGAGTAGGATGGAGTAGTATGATAAGGAAGCTGGAATGTTAACAATAAAACAGCTTCCTTTCTCCTTAAGCTTATGAACTTTAATGCTGATCTGCCTAGAGTGACCCCTCCTACCACTCTACCCCTGGAAGATCACCTTCGTTTAATGTGAAGTTACTATCGTTATCGTTTGTAATGATACCTCAATGATTTTTTAAAAACATTCAATGCTCAAAATTTCCTGTGTGTTTTTAAATAACAAAGAAAATTCTGTTAGAAGTTGTCAATAAATGTCAAAATAGCTAAACTAATATTAATATTTAAAAAAGACTTCTGTTAAAAGTCTCATAATCTCAACGGGTAGCGTTGGAGAGTTAAATATTAAATAAGTAGAATATAAAAATGTAACGGCTATTCCTATACATAAAAATTAATCCCGATTTCCATTAGAAATCGAATCAGGCGTTAACTGTAGGACCAGTTTTACTATTTATTATTTTTTCTATTTACTATTTATTATTTTTTTATTATTAGTTTTTATTTTATATGTTTGTTACGCGATTACTACGTCAAAGGACAACTGATTTTCATGGTTCATTTTTTAAAAGATAGGTCATGATTTCGAGGTGGTCCCATATTATTTTACCATGACCCGCATAAAACCCAAGTATGTCTAAAAATGTTGTACTGCATAAACGTAGTAACCGTTGTCATTATTTAAATTATGATCCATCAAATGGTGTCAGTACTTTTACTCAAAAAAACACTAGTTTTTTGGTAGGTTACAGCAATATAAAGTCTGAGATAAATTCAAAAATCAGCGACATTTTACGGTGTGTTTAACTTTTTTTGTCCTAGAGCTACGAGAGTCGGTTTACTTGACGCAGATTTTTTTTCTGATTCTAACGATGTAAAAAACGTATTTTCGAATTTGCAAGGGTTACAGCGTTTACGCTTTCTTGCGTCGATATCATCGTTCAACTACTGGGATGGGTTATTGTTTCCTCTAATTCCTTTCATTAGACCATGTCGGTCAAATAAAAAAAGAATATTAGAAATAAAGGAGGGCTTTTTGACATCAATATTTATTAATTTTTAAACGAATAAAAATACTTATCTAGTGTAATAATTAAATATTTATTAATAGTGTAATAATAAAAGTAATTGATACCGTAACGAAAATTTTTGTGGCAGTTTAGATACATATCAGACTTCAAAACTCCTTATACAGTTTTTGTCGTTGCGAGCAGTAGTTCTTTAGAAATTGCGTTGATAGTTATACGCATCTAAGTAGGACTATTAAAATGATTTCATCACTGCAGAAGTAATTTACATTTACAATGGCCCCCAATTTCGGTTTTCTTAAGATATGTAAGTATTTTAAATTTAAGCACTTGTTCCGGGCCATAGAAAAAAATTCACGATTTTAAAAAAAAAATTTCACCTCAGGATTTGAACCTACACCTTCCTATTGCTCTAGCCATTTGAGCAACCGAAGATTCAAACTATGTGGTTTTTAAACCTTTACTTTCATTAAAATTAAGAAAATTTATGCCAACGTTATGCGTTACGTTATAGTGCTAAAAATTAGTCAATGTTAAAAGTCTTGTCGATTCTTCTTTAGTCTTCCATAATAATTTTTTTTTGTAATAGCTGAGTGTCTCCCGGATACGAAAAATGGATGGGGATGTCTCTACGAAATATCCCCAGCTACTATTGGTTGCTGACGCGAGGGAGCTATCCACGGAGACCTCGCCTGCTTACCCTGCAACTCTACCTGTATTTTGCCATTCTTACCGTATAGCTTTGTTAACTCATAGTGGGCAAACCTTCATTTTACCAGCTATTGTGATAACGGAAGTGGTCATCGAGGTCAAGTTCGACATTTTATTTGTCCTGGATTGGCACACAGACTATTTCGAGGGTGTTATTATAACTTTGTTGTTCCCTTTCATTCAATCGCTGCTTCGGAGCACTTACTCTGTTTTCTAAATTAGTGTTACTAATAACAAAATCTACATTTTTCTTTTCTAACAATTTTATTTGTTACGAGGTGGAAGCATGCATAGATAAAATGAACAAATGTATAACATTTCTATAGCATTATTTAATTCATCCAACTAACTTTTTCTTATTTTATATATTTCTTTAGTGACATATATAATAAACTTACTAATGTTCAATGACAAAATTTCACTGGCGATATCACTTTCATGTTCACCAGCGAAAGACTCTTCAGCAAGCACAAAATATGAAGTCCTCTGTTTGGGATCTCACGTACAGCTACGACACGTCCATTCTTGGTTTTATGCTTAGTGCACTAGCTATACGCTAGCCACTGAACCAACCAGACTGTCCATGTTAGTAACGAATTTTTGCTTCCTTTTCTCAAGGTGTCAGATACACAGAGACAGAGAGTCAGATAGTTTTTATGAATCAGGGGACGAGGATTCACATTATTAATATCACAAAATGTTTGCATGCCAATGTGTTAAAACTTTAAATAATTGTTTGGACAAAGTTGTTATTTTTTTTCTTACGTGTTTTATAGTTAATAATTGTTTATTGACATTCCAGCATGCTGCGTTTCTTGACATTCAAGAGGAGAAAGCGCTCGCCTTGCAGAATAAGCTAAATATACGTTTCGGAAATAATAAAGTTAAATTCCACAAATGCAATGTTTTGGAAGAAAGTCAGCTATTTGCGTCTATGCAAGCAGTAAAAAACGAATTCGGTTATATTGACATTTTAATCAACAACGCCGGGATAATGAATGATACTTTGGCACTTTACAAGACCGAGATTCAACTGAATTTGGTAAAACTTTTTATAATTTAAATCTGGAATTTTGGAAAATGAACATTTACCCGCCAAATGAAAAATACAATACTACTGCTAAGAAAAGGTCATAAAGCGACACTTGTGAATTTAGCATTCAAAACTCTTGAAAATCTTTTTTTTATCGGAATGAGTTTAAAATCGTTTGTACCTGGTTGTACCAACTTTTTTTTATTTGTACAACAGTTTTTTTTTATCGGAATGGATTTAAAATCGTTTTTACCTGGTTGTACCTACTTTTATTCGTTTGTATCATAATAGTTACCAGGAAATTCATGGGACCCTCCATGAAATCGATGCAGCGTGCATTGCCTAATTGAAGGTAAACTCTGGTCTGGGTCTGCCTAAAAGCATTCCTTTCAAATCTGGGTCCTTGGGGATCCACAAGGACCCTCTGACTTTAACCTTTAAGGACAACGTTAACAATTCTTGAAAATGTATTTTTATTGCAATAGATTTAGAATCGTTTTACAATTATTTTTGATTGTTACTCAACAGTTACTGAGAGATTCATGCCCCCCATTTGAAATTGATAAATACTATTATCGGAATATAAAATTTTTGATTTTTGATTGTGATTAATGATACTTTCGAAGTTTGTACCTCGGTCGAATCGATGCATGCTAATGCATTTTTGAGTGTGTGAAAACCTTGAACTTAGTCTTTAAAGGCAATTAATGGATCCGTTCCTTCCGTTTGACCACATTAAATGTAGAGCAATTCGAATTGTCAAAGACCGGTCAATTACCAAGCGGCTTGATTCCTTGACGTCGCGTAGAAATGTTGGGTCCCTCAGTGTTTTCTACCGCATTTATCATGGGGAATGCTCTGAGAAGTTGTTTGTTTTAATTCCAGCAGCTGATTTCCACCTTTGGACATTTCGACAGAGTTTAAAGTTTCTTGACCATGATTTTGATACGTAGTGATCTACAACTGTGCGATTCCGAAGACATTTTTTACTTCGCACAACACATTTGTGGAATCAGTTACCGAGGGAGGTATTCCCAAACGATTATGACTCAGAGACCTTCAAGAAAAGAGCATACGTACCCACAGTACAGAGCCAGCGTACAGGCACCCCTGTACCTGTCGCAACCCCATAGCGACCGGGCATGCTAGATGGAAAGCCTCTTCAGGCCTGCAAGCCGCCAACCAACGCGGGGAAAATGGCCTACCACCTTGTGCCCGCTGTTCTGGTCCCCTCTTGGACGGAGAGGGGAACAGAGGAGTGGTCTTTCTGTTGTACCTGTTCCAATTACTCAGCCTTCCCGCCACAACAAGGCTTGTATCCTTGGGGGGGGGAGTGATTGAAAGCCCTAGACTACGTCTCACGCAAGGTAATTTATTGTAAGTCGCCGTTTGTACCTCAAAGGAATGGCTACTGGGACTAAAATCATGTTTCGAGGTTTTCGGAAAACTTTTTTTTAGCAATTAATAGTAAAAAGACTAAGTTCGAGGTTCTCAGACACTCAGACATTAGCATGCATCGATTCGACCGAGGTACAAACTTCGAAATCGCCAAAAATCTTGAAACATAATTTTTGCCCAACGGTCGTGTCTTTGAGCTAGAAACGTCCCATTTCGTTCCCACTCAGATAATACTATTTTTCAATTTCAAGGGCATGAATAAAAAAAATAGTACAACGATTCTAAACCTATTGCAATAAATAGACATTTTCAAGAAGTATTAATGTATGGTGTATATAAAGGTTAGGGTTAAAGGGTTCTTGGGTCTCATCAAGGGATTGTCATGGGGGCCATAGGCCTCCTTTAACTACTGAGGTACGAACAAAAAAAGTAAGTACAATCAATTACAAACGATTTTAAATCCATTCCGATAAAAACTGATCTTTAAGAGTTTTGCATGCAAAGTTCACGAGAGTCATAAAGCGCTAGCTTTTCGTAGTCAAAGAGGCAGTTTGGAAGGTAAATAAAGAGACAGAGTTACAGTTGGTATGAAATACACGTCACCTATAGACAATAGACAATAAATGGCGCTAATGATACTTTGCTAATTTTACTATGGGACCTTAATCATAAGCATAACCATTAATTGTAGAAAAAATCTAATAACATCGTCAACGTAGTAAATAGGTTACATTGCAGGTCTTAATTTCTAAGGTTAGTTTCACCTATTTTACCATTTCACTGGTATGCAAATTTTACTTTCCTACAATTAATTATTTAATCAATTACCATTATAGCACCATAAACTATTGTCTAACTATTTAACTACATTTAAAACATAGACAGGTTGTCCATGTTTAATAAATGAAACTTTTAATAGCAAGTATTTATTACTTTACATTTCGTGTAAAATATTTTACACTGTATTTAACTTATTATATTAGAATTTAACAAATAATTTAGCAGTTCACAAAATTATAATTACTTAGTACAGAATGTCAAATTAATACAATAAATGGAATTACAAAAAAATGACATATTATTTAAAAATATTGCAATAGAAATAATTGCAAATTTAATAATTTTATTTGGATTTAAGTATTGATTTTCAAAAAGTAATGTTTTCTTCTAACAATGTTCAACTCATTTAAGTAAAAAAAAACACTTTTAATGGCATTTGGATTCCCCAGCTTCACTAGGACTCTCCTAAGGATTTTTGAAGTGAAAACTTCTTTAGCGGCGTTGCACACTTTTTTGGATTGGGTAAAAACTTCTAATTTTTTGTCAGATCGTCAGAACGTAAAACGGCGTCGCAGGTCGTTTGCGCGAGATCTAAAATAAAACGTTGATTCATTGCTGTTTTTGTATTGTTTACGTATTTCCGAACAGTATAGGGTTCGCAATGGATGATACCAGTACGAGTAAGTGTAAAACAGTCGCAAAAACTACTGCGATTCGGCCTCTCGCGTTGTTCTGCAGTATTAAAAATCGCCTCGGTGGTCTAGCGGTCCGGCATCGGACTTGACTTCTTGAGGTCCCAGGTTCGATTCCCGGGTCGGGCAAGAAAAAAAATAGATATTGTATATTTTAAATTTAGTAATAAAAATAATGTTGCCCAGGATCGGATATGTGCCCGTTTGGCGATAGGCTTGTCACCTATCACATTGGGGGACTCAGTGTCTTCGGCTGATCGTAGGTGCCTTGGTTGTGCCTCTGTATACCCCTTTAGGGATATAGGCGTGAAGATACTAAATAATTGTACTGTAAAG
>NJDC01001633.1:214607-225175 GCA_002245475.1 Calephelis virginiensis | reverse complement strand
TTAAATTTAGTAATAAAAATAATGTTGCCCAGGATCGGATATGTGCCCGTTTGGCGATAGGCTTGTCACCTATCACATTGGGGGACTTAGTGTATTCGGCTGATCGTAGGTGCCTTGGTTGTGCCTCTGTATACCCCTTTAGGGATATAGGCGTGAAGATACTAAATAATTGTACTGTAAAGTGAAAACTGTTTCTTGCTTTGAATGCTTTGCAGTTTGTAGTAGATAAAATTGATATCAGTTTAGCAAAACATCTTTTAATTTGTTTGCGATTTGTAGGTGTATTTATATTATATGTGTTTCCAAAACACACAGCCTTGGTTGAAGAAGCATCTATAAATTATTAAGTCTAACGAAACATGCTAATTCCAATAATTACCTTATAATCCAGTGTTACCTCTTTTCACCACTCATAGCTGGCTCTATGTTTTTAAGCTGAGGCTCCTGATATTTGTTAATTTCATGTCATTAGCGTGTATTTTTTTCCGAGAAGCATGCAAAGCAAAGAATATAGTAATATATTGCAAAATTTTTTTACAATTAAGCTGATGATAATTTAGAGTTTTAAATTGATTTAGTCTGGAACTTATAGTATCCCGTTGTATAAGTCGTTGCAAAACGAAAATATAGAGGACGAAAATAATGATAGACCGAATGCTTCTGCTGCTTCGGATGAAGAGCAAACGATTCGACATAGTCCTAGAATATCCAGGGCGATAAGCGAGTCTTCTTCATCATCGGATGATGAAACAGGCTTTGCTTCTCCACCTCCGAATAAGCGACGCCGTAAGTAGCATAGATTGTCCAAAGACCCACGTATAGAATATTAATTAATCAAGTTTATTACATTTCTGGATATTTGACCCAGATACCGCATTATATTATGGCTTCTTACCAAAACAATCAGATTTTAAGTAATAATAATAATATCAGAGATCCTAGCACAAGTAAAGATTTAGTAGTTAATACAACCCAAACTCAATACCTAAAAAATACTTGCCATAGTTTAGACAGTTTCGAACTAGGTAATTTAAATACAGATCGTGATAGACGAAAAGTAATTCCACCGGCAAGAAAGGACCGGTTGAAAAAAATTAGGGAGCTTCAACATTTTGAAACCCAGGCATGGAAGGGCATGCGCTACAAGGGTATAGTTCATTGTTATTTAGTCACCTCAGGATTTACATACTTGAAAATTAATGAAGAGTTTTGTCATTTAAATAAAACTAAAGACTACTTAGCTTCAGCAGAAAATATGTTAGAAGGCTTAACAAATGCTAAACTTCAACAGCGAGAATTATTGAAACAGGGCTTGCAAAATCTTTTTAATTGGGTGGCAAATAATCCGAGTGAATTAAACCCTTTAACTTTGTTTGATAAGGTATCTTCATTATTAGGCTCTGGATCTCCACTTCATAAATGCTCTGAAGAAATAATGCAGATTATTTGTGGTAGAAGAGCAGAGTGCATAGAGATAAGAAGGTAGAATTTTAAAAGAAATCCAATGCTTACAGTTACGTTTAGAGACATACCACCAAGCACAGAGTATCTTTTAAGTTGCAAAGCGTTACAACCAGTAATGCAATCATTGGGAGGTTCTTACATATGGCTAATTCAGCCAGAATATATCAAAGAGAAAGAAGTGAAGATTAGTAGATAGTCTTTGAACAATAAAAATATACCAGACAGACTAGCAACAGCTGTACATCGAGTAAGTAGGATAAATAATAAATCAAGACAAAACCATAATTTCGTAGATCTCAGAAACGACAAAATTTTCATGGAAACTATATCAAGAAAAGTACCGATCAGAATCTTAAAAAAATAACTATACTCAGTCCCACATAACTTTCAGGGGGGGGTTGCTTGAGAGATCATACACAAGCTTGGAGGGATCTACATCTTATACAAAAACAGGAGGGCGGTGTCCTTCCAATATTTGATTTTAGAGGCCTGAACAAGAGTATACGTGTAAGGCCCTTTCAGCAAATATCGCAGGAAGATGTTGCAAGTTTTTTGCAAAAAGGAGATTGAATGATCAAGCTGGATTTTTACCAAGCTTATTTTCATCTGCTTATTGCCGAGGCCCACCGCAGATATCTCAGGGTGTATTACAACAAGCGAGTACTTTAATTAACTTGTCTACCGTTTGGCCTTTCTTCTGCCACCCGCACTTTTGCCACTCTGTCCAACTGGGTGGCGGAAACCGGGCAAGAGGGTTCTAGACTATTTGGACAATTATATCCTGGCAGACCAGTACTGAGCCAAATTGCAGGAACAGTTTTCGGAAACCTTACATATTTTGGAGTCTCTGGGTTGGAATATAAATTACAAAAAATCTGTAACTCAACCATCCCAAAAGTTAAAATATTTAGGCCTTCTGTGAGACACAAAAAAATTGCAATATGGCTTTTTATTTGAAAAAGATTACCAAGGTAAAATTAGCAATTGTAAGAATATTAGAGAAAGGATGTTGTACACTAAGAGAGCTAGAGAGACTACTGGGCTTCTTAAACTTTACAAACTTGACAACCCCAAGAGGTCGTCTGCATTGTCGAATGACTCAAAGGTTCCCAAAAAATTTCAACTGTCGCAAAATAAGACAAAAGAAAGATCTTCTGCCTCTGATGCTCATGCACAGAGAGGAAGTGACGCGTTTTTTAACCACAAATGCAGCGGATGCAGGCTGGGGCGCACATCTCAACGGAAATATTTAAGAGGAATATGGTCACCAAAAGCACTCAAATCTAAAGGAGCTGCATGCAGGGTATCCAGCCATCAATCGTCTAAAGAATGCACACGTTCTGATTCAATCAGACAATCGAACTCTTGTGGCATACATTTTTAGCCTTTCTCGAACTGACGACCAGGCTTTTAGAGCTATGCGAAAAGTTGAAAATAACGCTCTCGGTGGCGTATCTTCCGGGGAGGTATATCGGCATAGCCGACCGCCTATCCACAAACTATTCAGTGGCGGAATGGCATTTACTACCCCAGCAATATTCAAAATCTAGGGCGAACCCGATATCGACTTGTTCGCCTCAAAAGAAACATCTGTCGTAGAAAACTACGTAACGTGGGACTCAAAAGATGGCTCAGCCATATTTTGAGACACCTTCAGTCGTCCGTGGCACTTAAAACTGGCTTGGGTATTTCCTCCACCCAATCTACAGTCAAGAGTGCTTAAACACCTGAACACAGCTACAGGAGTGTACATTGTGATAGTTCCAGGTTGGACACAATATTTTTGGCTCACGTATTATAAGAGACGGGCCCTAGAGGAACCAGTATAATGAAAAAATTATTAGACCTAACAATAGGAATGAGTCCTCCCCAAGTAAAGAAATTGAAACTTCTGTCATGTGAAATTGGGGGTGGGCTAGGAAAATATCACACTGGTCTACAGGGGAAAAACAACTTTTAATAAAAAGCTGGAGAAAATCTACACTAACTACTAACAGAGCACCTAAAGCGGTGGCTAGAGTGGTGCATAATCAATAAGGTTGATTATAAGGATCCTCAGGGCAATGACGTTGCAAGATTTTTAGCAAAGTTATATTTAGAAGATGGACTTGCATACAAGACAATTTTACTTCATAAATCTACAATATCGACATATATATCGACAGGAGCTAAGGATATTTTTAAAAATTTCTTTGAACAACAGGTATTAAGAGCTGTGTCAATACTCAAACCTCGAGATAGAAAATGTCAAAGTTAGGATACCAAAGTGGTTTTCGACTGGTTAAGGAGAGCTCCTAGGTTAGACATAGTGTTTGATTTGTGACAAGAAGAATAGCAACAATACTGTTACTAGCTTCTGGTAAAAGGGTTCACGATCTTACACTTCTAGAAATATCAGAACATAATTTCATAATGGATGCAAGGAGGAAAGAAATAACCTTATGGCCAAGGTTTGGCTCAAAGACAGACAGATGCGACAGTAGACAATCCGGATGGTTACTAAAAGAACATTCCGTAGAATATTTTTGCCCAGTAAGACATATTGAGAAATTGATTAAAGCCACAGAAATGAGACGCTTTGAAGGATCTTATGTTACAAGCTTATTTATATCAATATCAGTCAAAATAAAGCCAGCTTCAAAGACCATGACAGGCGGTTAGATTAAAGCAGTATTACGTGAGTCAGGAATAGAGGCATCACCAGGCAGTGTGCGGTCAGCCGTTGCTTCTAGGAGTTTCTTAGAAAATAGACCTATCGACATTCTCAAAAAGGCTAATTAAAAGACTTCCCCAACATTAAAAAAATATTATTGTCGTAAAGCAATGGGTCCCAAAGATAAAGATTGTGAGGACCATAATTTTGATGCATAATTTTGTAGGAATACGATACTTTAACAGAATATTATTATTTTTTCTCTTATAATGTTTGATGTTACTTTTAAGAAAGAGTGAAATTTTGTTATGTAAAGCATGTCAATCAGGTTTTATTATCATTCTAAGTTGGAAATAAATTTAATTTCATGTTCATGTTTTACAGTTAGTTGTAAACTGAAGTATTATAATATATAAGTATATGAACATTCACATTAGCGTTTGTACTCTTTCACCAGCAGATAACAAACAGGTCTTCAATCAATGCTGTGTGTTTTGGAAACACTTATAATAAGAATGTTTTGCACTACAACAAAACAGTTATTATGTGTGTGGAAAAACACACAGCATTGAAGCAAAATGTTTGCTGGATGTTGATGACGCAATGGCGTGAAATTAACAAATGTCAGGAGCCTCAGTTTAAAAACATAGAGCCAGCTGCGAGTGGTGAAAAGAGGTAATTATTGGAATTAGCATGTTTCGTTAGACTAAATTTATAAATGCTTCTTCAACCAATGCTGTGTGTTTTTCGACACACATAATAACTGTTTTGTTGCAGTGCAAAACAGTCTTATTATAGTTTCCCAGTTAATAGAAATTACAATACAACATTGTGAAGAAATTTAGCTGTTTTCTAAAGTTGTAAGTTTAACAAAGGAAATAATAGTAGAAGGAAAATCGATGTACCTACACTTATATATTATACTGAATTGAATTATGTAGGTGTAAGTTTGAAAAATTAAATATTTCATCATATTTTATCTCAGAAGTAATACTCTTTTAACTGGCCGAGGTAGATTATGAAGTGGCCGTACTAGTAGGTATCGTACTGAAGTTTCATGGTTTAGTACAGAGTACTAATAGGTAGGTATTAATATTACTAATAATGTGTACTAGTACATTTTACGGATTGTACAATTACAGTGCAAATCCAAAAATATCCGATTAAGCATAAGACTATACTGTATTATACCACATAAATGATAGAATTTTCATACTGATAATTAAAGCAATTCGTGCAAAATTATTCTCTTACCATTCCAAAATATAAAAAATGCACAACGTTAATATTTAAGTTTTCACTTATGCCGGCACTCCCAGAGTGCAACCCGTCTTTTTTTACTGTGCCTTCAGACTACGAGTTGTTGAGTTGTATCGAAATGACGTGCTCACCCACCTGCAACGCTATCCAGTTCTTTACGGGGGTATTAAGTAACTAGGATCTCCAGAAGACCCAGAAGAAAACAGGTTATAAATCGCCGCCCGTGGTTCAGCGTTGTCAATTAAGATGCACTTCTCCCCTCCCCCTGACGGATCAACAACAGCGAGCAAACAAGCTACAGCCGGTGCAGAAGCAAAGCAAAAACAGGTTTACTTACCGTTGTTGCACAGTTTGCACCAGAAACAAAACATTCATACATCGTAAGAATAACAAACCTTTAATAACCAAAAATTGGCCAGGTCAGGTCAGGTCAACCTGAAGCTTAGTTATCAAGTTTAATTTGCCTATTTCAGACAACAGTGGTGACGTGCACCCTGAAGGCGATTGAGTGGATGAGGAAAGACAAAGGTGGGAAAGGGGGTGCTGTCATTAACTTTGCTTCCATCGTTGCTCTGATTCAAGAGCCGATATTACCGATATATTCCGCCACAAAGAGCGCAGTTCTTCAGTTCAGTAACTGCATAGGTGTAAGTTATTCTATACATTTTACACTAACATTCATCTTTTCAACCCTTTTCCAAAGAGTTAGAACTCGTAACATAGTCGTGCTTCTCAAGTGTACTTCTTTTAGCTCTTAACTTTTACTACACCAGATCACATCAAAATATCAATAGGCTTTCCGCCACCGTGACATCCTACTAGGTGGTAGAGTTTCGCAGCGACTCGTCCGTATTGGGACCACTGCTTTACCTGTTCCTGGCGCCATAACGCCAACGCTTGCGGTTGACGCGTTCCGGTTCTGAGGGTAATGTAGCCGGTAAAATTACTTTTGCTCTTGCCTTTCCCGGCTTCAGGTTGGCAACGCACCGTTACCGCCTTTGGTTTCTCTAGGCGGCGTGAATTTCTTAGTCATAACATATTAGAAAAGTCGCTTACCGCTGTTTGTCCCCGTTTATTCATAGGTCTTTAAAATTATGCAACGGATTTTGATGAGATTTTCACTATAGTTTAGATAGTTAATTCCCGTAGAAAATAAACTTTACACAGAGATTTAGTATCGATAATTAACAATATTTCAACCAAAAATCAAAAACATAAAAGTAACAAAAAAACGAAATCCAAAAATGTGAAAAATACTTCTTCTTCTTTTATAAGTATGGCTTTGGTTTTTCATGACTTATTTAGCCAATGAAAAATACTTATTGTTGCTAAATCGCATGACAAACTGACACATCCCTATTTCCCCTAATTAACCCTACAATTCTGCAGTAATACTATTTATATACTCGGGTTTATACAGTTTTAAGTTAGTTCACTATACGTTTAGCGTAACTTAAAAAAAACAACATGTTATGACCAAAATATTATGTTTATTGCTTTTCAAAATAATCTCATTTACATTTTAAACATTTTTGCATGCGATCGAATCATTTTTCAAAACAGGAGGACCACAGATCTGAAGGCATGTTTCTACGTACTGATTGAACGCTATTACTGCCACTTCTGAGTTGGTAAAATCTCAGAGTCCATAACTATTTTCTTGGAAGACAGTGGCAGGTTTGGTTTAAATATGTTCCTATGTGCCCAGTATTTGTTCCAGGCGATTGCTACTCTACGATCTACTACCTCGGTTTTTCTTTCATTAGAAGGAAATCTGTTTTCCTAAGTATATATATATTTTTCTACGTATTCAATTGATTTGTTGTTTAGTCTTATGGGTGTTTTATGATAGTTAGTCATGATTTTCGTTTTGTCTAAATTCATTTCTAATCTGACTTTAGTGCTAGCCTCCTGGAGCTTGAACAGCATATTGTTTAGTTGGTATGATGATTCTGAAAACAAAATAATGTCATCGGCAAATCTAAGGTGGCTTAGAAACTGTTCCTCTGCAATCTACATTGATACCTTGCGTAACCCATGGCAAGTCCTTTATAATTTACTGTAAAACGGTTATGAAGAGTTTCGGAGAGATTGGGTCACCTTGTCATACACCTCTGTTTACATTGATTTTATTTCCAACTCTATCTAGTTTGACTCTACACATGGTCATGGATCTCTCCGGATAAAAATACAAAACACGAAATCTATTATATTATGACCACAAAACCACACCTCTTCAATCATTAAATTATAAAGTACTAACGCCATTCGCTTTTGGCTCTGAACACAGACTGCTGAGAGTCTCATTCCACTTGAAATCTGAGAGAAAATGCAGACGTGGTTTTTTCGAACGTTTTTTAAAAAAACAAGACGTTTATCTTAAAAATCTAAATAGTTATATACGTGAAATTACAACAACACATATAAATTATAATGCAGAAGACATTGCCAAAAAACTGTAAACTCTATATTACCAATTTTGAAATCTTGTAAAGGAATACAAAAGTGTAATATTTTATCCGCAGAGGCGTTAAAGCTCATGAAAGAAAGAAGTACACTACAAAGCAAACCTAAACTAAACAAAATCGATAAGAAAAAACTGAAAAAACTCTATAAAACCGTGTCATACGACTAGGTGGTAGAGTTTGGCAGCGACTCGCCCGGATTGGTACCACCGCCTTACCTATTCCTGCCGCCATAACGTCATGACGTGTTCCGGTTCGGAGGGTAAGGTAGCCGGTAAACTTACTTTTGCTCGAGGCCTAACATCCCGGCTTCAGGTTGGCAACGCACCATTACCACCTTTGATGTCTCTAGGCGGCGTGAATTTCTTACCATCAGGAAATCCGTCTGCTTGTTTGCGTTCCTATAACATAAAAAAAAATTACCAACAAAGAAATAAAAAGATGCTACGATACCTACATAAGAAATACTATACAAAGACACCTTTAAAAATCTAGATCAGCTAAAAAAGCTTACAAAGAATTAAACACAATGAGGACATGGATCCAATCATTACAACCAAGATCTTCAAAAACTATGTCTCAAATGGAAGTCATAAAAGCAGCCACAGAGTTCTACACAAAAATATATATTCAAACAGATCTACAAAAACAAGAAGTCTCTGATAACCAACCAAAAGATTCTCTTTCAATCTCAGAGTTCACAGAGCCTGAAATTCTGAAACAAATAAATAAGCTCAAGTCAGTGAAAAGTCCAGGACTCGATGGGGTCACAAACGAAAGCATTAAAATTGCAAAAGCTTTATTACTTACGCCCATCACTCTACTATGGAATAAATTTCTGCATGAGGAAACTGTATCGAATAATTAACCGAAAACTGAGATCATACAGTTATATAAAAAAGTTGACCCAGCAGACATAGGTAATTATCGTCCAATAAGCCTTATGCCCTGCCTGTACAAGCTGTTTGCCTCCTGCTTGCTGAACAGAATAACCTCAGATATAGACGAACATCAGCCGGTAGAACAAGCCGGATTCAGAAGCGGCTTCAGTACACTCAATCACATTCACGTAGTCGATTAGGTGATAGAAAAACATCAAGAATTTTGTGGACCCCTGTATTTGTAGATTACGAAAAAGTTTTCGACTCTTATATCACATCATTTGGAAAGCATTTAGATCACAGAATATAAAAGAAACGTACATAAACATACTGAGAAAAAATCTATTCTAACAGGGGAAACATACCTTGGTTGAAACTCTGTTTCAACCAAGGTATGTTTTATGTGTTGTATGTTGTAAGGTCGTACAAATCTACGAAACCAATAAATATAAATGTAAAATAAAAGTAAGTAAATGGCTAAAAGACTCAATTTTTGAGAGAACAGAATCTTTATGAGATTTTTAAGAATAGGAAATATAGTGTTAATATATGTATTAACACTATTTCTTAACACTAAATTTTTTAACAATATTTCTTATTATAATTAATAATAAATTTTATTAACACTGTTTCTTATTTCATACATTTAAAATAAAAAATACATTATAAATATAAACATAAAAAATAGAATCCCAAAGACGGTGGTCTTACAACTAAACCGTCAGTGGTCAGGGTGAGGAATCTCCGTACAATGCGTGCCGTCCCCATAACAGCTGTCTTCTGAATCCGGATCTTAATTCAGGGTTGCAGAGCCAGTTTCGTAAGGTGTTGTTTGAGACTCTTCGCTATAAGACCTTTTACTGACACGACTACCGAGACCATTGTTGTTGAGTTAACATCCCACATGTCGGTTACCTCGTCAACCCAGTCTACGTATTTAGCTTCTCAACTTTTACGAGGTTAACGTCACTTGGAACGGTGATATGAACAAGCACAGTGCGCCAACCAGTCTACTAGTACGATGTCAGGCTTATTGGCGACAATAGTCCTATGCGTGATGACAGACCGTTCCGAGTTTAGTAGATTTTGCGTGATTGACGTATAAACTAACGGACAGAAAGACTGACAGACAATAATTCTAAAAACATTGATTTTTAGTAGCGTGGACGTAATTTTTTAAAATAAATTAATTGTACAGAAACTTAGTCTTCTACAGTTTTAACGCACCTACAACAGATAATCATAAATAGCACCGTGCCTCTTTTATTTCCATTCGTGAATTTCTATGATAGTATAATAAAGAGCGACAATCATATTGTTTTCAGAAACCCGAATACTACAAGAGGACAGGAGTGCGGGTTGTCGCGGTGTGCTTCGGAGCGACGGATACGGCGCTTCTCTGCAGGCCATTGATGGCCACATTTGACGAAGAAATCGACAACAATATAGAAAAAGCCGTCGAATTATTTACCTGTCAAAAGTAAGTTTCTCATAGTTGAATCTATACTTATTATTATAAATGTGAAAATCTATCCGTCTGTTAAGCTTTCAAGATTAAACTGCTTAACCAATTTGAATGAAATTTGATATGAATATAACTAAAGACCCAAGTTCAACCATTTGTTACTTTTATTCAACGACCAATCCCAAAAAACTATAAGAAGTGATGAAAGTTTCTTCTAATCTTTGTGAAGTTAGAAAAGAAAGAAAGAAAAGAAGAAAAGTAAAAAATATTTATTTGCGGAATATGAGTGTTACAAAGATGTTACAAAATTATTAAAGCCTTCCTACATATTCTACCAACTTGTGGTGTGCAAATATTTTAATATGTTTTTAATTAATTAT
>NJDC01001633.1:125264-214204 GCA_002245475.1 Calephelis virginiensis | reverse complement strand
ACATATAGCACGTATATACTTCTTCTGAACTCTAAAGAGTCTAGTTAATTCTACAGAATTCCCCCAAATAGGAATACCATACTGCAAAACGGAAGAAACATACCCATGATTAAGTTAAGATGATGAAGTTAACCGAGAACGACTAAAATAAAAACAATCCATATTTGCAAAACAATAGGTACTGATTTTATAAAAAGTCTGTCTGACTGATTTGAATTCCCTCTCTAGCAATAAACAATATTACGCCGCGATACGGAGCTTATCACAATGTGGTAACATTTGAATAGTAATAATTATGTCTCGTATTTCCTTAGCTGTTGTGAAGTGAACGGAACACACCGTAACAAATCTCTGTTTACCAATGTTGGTAGTTCCGCTTATATGTATGTTACTACGCTTACTCAAAATACAGAAATAATAAAGAAATAAACTTATCCTATACTTAGTCGGGTCATAAATTCTGTCTCATGTTTATTGTTAATCACATCAAATTAAGATGAGAGATGTAAAATAAGCCTTCATTTTGCTAATTCTGCGTAAGCAGTGTAACTGTTGTGGCAAATAGTCCTTCAAATGACACATACACATTTCTGTATTTTGAGTAAGCGTAGTAAGATACATATAAGCGGATCTACCAACATTGGTAAACAGAGATTTGTTACGGAACACAGTTCACAACAGCTAAGGAAATACAAGACATATTGTGACAACATTACCTAAAGTTCCCACCTCTCACCTCCGCGACCGAATTGAAACTTTGTAGCTGTAAAAAATTATCACCAACGTAATCATAAAAATGTTAAGAGAGTTAAACGTCGTCAACGAAAAACGAGAATATGCATTTTCAAATCCAGACTAATGTTTTTTTTATTCAGCAAAAATTTTACAATATGTTGCAAGCATCGGAGTAGTGCTACAATTAAAATATCTAAAAACAAGCTTTGGTTTGCAAATACTATAGAATGCCTTGAAGTTCATATCCATTAAAAAAGTTCTTGGAATTAAGTCATAACAATATAGTTTTAAAAACTAATAACAGTCATCAATTTTTAGTATAGTATAGATAGATGCCAACCAACACATTTTGAACCAAACTTACTAGAAATATAAGTATCTTCACGCCCATATCCCCGAAGAGGTAGGCATAGGCACAACCAGGGCACCCACGACCAGCCGAAGATACTAAGTCCCACAATGTGATAGGTGGCAAGCCTATCGCCAACCGGGCACATATCCTATCCCAAGCAACATTTTTTTTATTAGAAAATTGGAAAAACCCAATTTTCTTTATGTTGCCCGACCCGGGATTCGAATCCGGGACCTCATGCAGTCAAGTCCAACGACTGAACCGCTAGACCACAGAGGCGATATAATAGACCACCAGAAATATAAATATTATAAGCATAAAATGAGTCAAATTATTGCGATTCAAATTTAATATGTTTCACGGGAGGCTTCGTAAAAAACTTGAGCGACCTAAACGCAATGAATCGGCCTTGTCAACCTTCGAGCATTTCGAATAGGAGATGTTATGGTAAGGCGTTCTTCTTTGGCCAGCCATGTAGCGCTGCTGGCATATGCTTTATATAAAACTGTTTTACTCACGATCGCGATCATTTAATGTCCTTACGTATCGCAAAGTCAAACTCCGTGAAAATGAAGAAATGTTCGGTATTTTCATGTACAGAGGCGATCAGAAACATCTAATCTACGGAATATGGCATTTACTAATATAAGTCACTATTTTCTAATAGTGCTAAGTTTAAAATTTTTATATGAAATGATAACAAGTTTTGAAATAAAATGATAAAATTAAATGTTGCAGACAGTGCTCCAAAGAGTTAAGTCCGCCTTTGTCTACCAGTGTTTTCGTTTTGTAAATTTTGGTAAATTATAAAGTTTATTCATTCATTAATTGACATGAAAATAAAGAGGAGTATGTTTATTAAATTTTTTTTACAAAAATATTTAAGGATTGCAACATATTCTACCACACTGTAGTGTGCAAATATTTATAAAAATATTTTTTTAATTAATTATATTATACAATTTAATTTTCGACTTTTTTCTTTTAAATTATTTATACTTAAATAATGAAATGTCCTGACTGGATGATTCATCATCGCAGAGCAAAAACTGTTCGAGTTGGAGCCATGAAATTTTGTGTGTAGAGCAGTTTAGAATTTTGGAAATTTTACTACTAAAGTGGTGAAATAGGGATTAAAAATTTGTATGGAACACCGTCACTTTTTAAGTTAGAAACATGAAACTGTATTTTTGGCTGCATATAAAAAATGAGTATATATTTATTTAAGCGTTTCTGAACTCTACCCCTACTTTCACCCCTAAAATAGAGGTTGCGCGTTTGTATGAAAGTCCTTAAGGACTATAGTCAGTAAACATATTAAGTGCTACGCGAGCAAGCCGCAAGTAACAGCTAGTTAATCATAGATAGTTTAAAAATGCACATAAAATAAACCCTGTCTACAGCTGTAAAGTGTGAACTACTACCTGACCTAACCGAAACTAGATAGTCAGGAGAATAAACGGCAAAAAAAAAACAGGATTATAATCTATTTGTCTTGTGCGACCACCTTTTCCAAACCTAGCCAAGCAGGAGAAGAAACGGCGACTCCTTGGCAACCAAAATTTCATGAATTATAATAAATTAAGATTATTACAAACTATTTTATTGTTTATGCTTGTCTGCAATATAATATATACTTAAAAAAATAACATGATTATTTATACATATAGTTACATACAGTTACATATAGTTACAGACATATAGTTTTGTGAGTAGGGTCGTATTATTGAGATGAACTCCGTTAAGGACGGAATTTTGGAACTTCTGCCCCTAAGGGGGTGAAATAGGGGTTGAAAGTTTGTATGGAACACTGTATTTTTTAGTTGCAAACATAAAACTTTATTTCTAGACTACTTTTTAAATATTTATAGTAGATATATGTGTTTAAGACACGGAGAGGTTCTTGCAGAACATTAATATATAAATATGTAATTAACCTTTTAAACCAAAAAAGAGTAAATCTAATTAGTTCATAATTTGTATAATACTGTAAATAAGTTACTGTTTCATATCTTGCAAGAATAAAGGGGTTTTTTTATTTTTATTATATTTATTATGTATTTAAACGTTTCTGAAAATTCTACCTCTAAGGGGGTGAAATAGGGATTGAATATTTGTATGAAAGTTCTTATCAATGCACTATTGATTAAAATAAATAGATAAAAGATGTAAAATAAGCCTTTATTTTGCTAATTCCGCGTAAGCAGTGTAACCGTTGTGGCAAATAATCCTCCAAACGACCCAGAATGTGACAAGCCTAACTGACGTTCCCACCACCCACCTCCGCGACCAGAACACGACTATAGGAAGAGCTCGGGAAACAATATAAATTGTCACGTTCTTTACATGTGACAACCCTACCTAAAGTTCCCACCTCCCACCTCCGCGACCAGATCACAAATAGAGTCCGAACACGGGAAACAAAACCACTTGTCACGTCCTTCGCCAACTTTGTCGAAGCACTCACCACAGAGAACACCAAATCGCAATTTGTGATCTGGTCGCGGAGGTGGGAGGTGGGAACTTTAGGTAGGGTTGTCACATTCTGTGTCGTTTGGAGGATTATTTGCCACAACGGTTACATTGCTTACGCGGAATTAGCAAAATAAAGGCTTATTTTACATCTTTTATAATGGATTTCCGCAAAGTAACGCCTGATTCAATAAAATAAATAGATACTTTAAAAACAGGAATAAAATATTCATACAGGTCAGTAAACATATTAATTGCTTCGCGAGCAAAGCCGTGGGTAAGAGCTAGTCCTTAATGTGTTATCTTTAACAACAAATCAAATACCTTCTTTCGAAATCTTTTAAATGGCAGTGATTTACGATTTTTAGAAATTTGGTTGTATAATATACGAATGGACATTCAATATACATTACTATTGTAAATATTTCGTTTTTGGTTGGGCACATAAATATTCTAATTTTTTCTAAAATGTAACAAATCTAGGATTTCAGAATTTGTTTGAAATAAATGATGTTTTTTCTCATCCCTATCTACTGGTGTTAAAAACTTAGTTTTATTATGTTCTCATTTTTATACGAATGTAACGACATAAGTTGTCACCCACTCGCGACTGACTAGTCAGCTGCCGACTTTAATAATATTATTGCTGTATCGTCTCTAAATTACTTGCTTAATTTTTGCGGGCCATTGCCCTGTCTGAGGGTCCTGTATAGGTTTATTATTATACTCTTTGGTCTGAGGTTATGATGAAAGCAAAAAGTGTGGCTTTTTTTAAATATATGGATAGATATAATACATATAGGTAATATTAAATAACTATATAGTAATCAAATGAATAAATACCTGGATAAAAATACAGGCGAAAATGCTCATCGTGCCTGAGCCTGTCCCTGTCGGTAATCGAATTCGAGTCGTAGTAGATAGAAGTAATATTAGATGCCGATCAAGCTGGCAGCTTAGGGGAGCGGATGGTAAGAGAATACTGTCATTATTTTCTAATCACTTCACCACCTAGTTAGTCAAGTTCAGACTACACCGACTGGTGTTTATGAGACATATAAACACATGTCTCAGTTATCCCTACTAATATTATAAATGCGAAAGTAACTCTGTCTGTCTGTCTGTTACGCTTTCACGCCTAAACCAGTAAACCTATTTTGATGAAATTTGTTACAGAGATAGAATAGACCCTGAGGAACAACATAGGCTACTTTTTATTGCAAAAAAGAGATGAGAATGGGTAAAAAGAGGGGATGAATGTTCATATGGAAATTCGTCATTTTTAAAGGTGTAACAGTGAAACTTTGTATTTAGGCACTTTATGATAAACGAAAGAACAAAGGCTACTTTTTATCGCCAAAAATGGGTAAAAAGAGGGGATGACTATTCATATGTAAATTCGTCATTTTTAAAGCTGTAATAGTGAAACTTTGTATTTAGACACTTTATGATAAACGAAAGAAGAACTTTTTATCACTAAAAATGAGGGAGAATGGGAAAAAAGAGGTGATGAGTGTTCGTATGAAAAAACGTTTTTTTGTTTAAAAGGGTATATTTCAGAAGTGGTTCCATGGTCACTAGGTCAGGATCTGATGATGAAATCCTGGGGAAATCACTGGAAACTTTAAAATAACGTATTGCTACTATTTATCTAAGGTGAAATTAGAAAAGAGAAAGTGTATGTTCAGTTTTGACGGCAAAATTGCTGAATTGATTTTACTATTTAAAAAAAATAGACGAAACTTTGGATAAAAATTTTATCTTAACATTTTAACAAGCAGTGTTACAGAGCTAAATATCAAATTAGTAGAGTACGCGGGCGAAGCCGCGGGTAACAGCTAGTATATTTATATGTGTATTTAATTTCAGAGCTGAATCAGCTGGGAGAGCTGTAATTGAAATATGCAAGAAGGGCGCCAACGGAAGCACATGGTTGTCAAAATGTGATGAATCCGCGAAGGACATCACCGACGTCGTTCAAAAAGCATACAGTCTTTTAACTGAAGTAGCACTGTAATAGATATGTCTAAATCAAAAAATTTAAAGTTTTTAATTCAAAGACAAAGAGTTTTTACCATATTTTACGGGTTCAAGGAATAATCTTATAATATATAAGAGATAATCTTATACTTTTAAATAAAAATATGCAAATATCTGCCTATTTTAATGTCTGTGGAGTTATTATGAATCCTTTCAGAACTTGGTTTTCAAAAGTGCTAATTTATATCCAATCTCAAAACAGAGGAGGATTTTAACTCGAATATATATTTGTTACGCTAATAATTAAACGGCTAAATAAGGACAGATTTTGCTTGCTCTTTTTTCAGAAGAAAAGTTTTGATACCGACATGTTCAGGATCTAACAATTATTGTGTGAGATACACCAGAGATTAGTTAATATGTAGATTAATAGTATCATACATTCAAACCGTACCTGCAAGTTCTGATTATATCTAGATTGGGCTAACCTTTAGTCAGAACTTAATAGTTTTTAGCAGGTTCTTGAAGACGGATGGACAAAACAAATGACAGTTGGCGAAATTCTCGCATACCAGTTAACGCATATTAGTTAACTAAATGACACATAATTCAAATTGAACGGTGCCTTTGCATTACATATCAATTTTGTCTTTTTATAACATATATCGCACTTTTAAACTATTTTTATACAGATATTTTCATACCATATATTACACACGCTGACTTGTTATAATGTTTATGGCTGTTACTTAAAAATGAATCCTACGCTGGATTTAAATCTCAAACCCATAATCTGTTTTCATTTTGTTTAAGGAACTTTTCAATCAGCTATTTATTGCTGTGTAAAAGAAATTTTTGCACTAGCCGCTAGTGGTACCCAATTTAACATTTTTTTCATTTCTTGGAATACCGAATAAGCACACGGCTCTCCTGATGAAAAGCGAAAAATGTAGCCTATAATTACCCTAGATTTTATAGGTGCATCACTGTTCCACGGGCGGGATGCTTCATGTTAGGCCTATTGTGCAAGTCTACCTGCTACCCTACCCTCTGGGCGGGAAGATGTGACAGAGTCATCATGGTGGCACTAGACCACAATTTGTATTGTTGATGATAGCCTATTTAACCTGTGTTCGCCTGTTACGAACTGCCTGCAACAGAAGCAGATGGATGGAGAATATACTATTTAGCAGCCCGAACCAATAACCACCATTCTCAAACAATATTATCATAATCCATTACGTCCTAACATTTCATTGCCATTAACTAATGTGTGTATGCCACAACCAGCTTCATAGGTGAGGATTATTGTAAAATAGTTGCTGTAAAATAGAGCTGCAAAATTCTACCCAGAGAAATCATACTACCTACTCTACAAGTATCCAACAAGTTTTTGAGACAGAAAAAAATTTAAACAATATGGTTTGGGTATATGTGCCGCGTATACAATTACACACATTTCTTAAAAGGGTTTAAAAAAATCCTTTTTAACATAGTTTGAAACCGTAACCTTCGTCTTTTGCTAATGACGCTTAGCCTTCAAATCATGCAATGAATTATCTCCCTGAAGTAGTAGGCACCTGAGGCACAACCAGGACACCTACGATTAGCTGAAGATCCAAAACCTAAGTCCCAAAATGTGATATGTGGCAAGCCTATCGCAAACTGGGCACATATCTGATCCCGGGCAACGTTATATTTATTAGAAAATTGAAAAACATTCATTTTTATTTTTTTTTGTTGCCTGACCTGGGGATCAAACCCGGGACCTCAAGAAGTCAAGTCCGACACCGGACCGCTAGACCACCGGGGCGATTAAATTATTATATTATATTTATTTATAATTATATAGAATGTAATGATTGTTCATTTAACTATGTTAAATCAATTTAACAAAGCAGATGAAATTTTCGTCAACAAGAGAGCTAGGTTGCGTGATTTATTCGGGCAGGTATCCATGGTCAGATAGCATTGTTAGATTAATCTGACCACGACCACTCTTTTGTGTCCTTGGTCATACTGATGAAATTTTAGTTTCCGTGGTTAGATTCATTTAGGTATCTTTAGTCAGATCGCATTTTCACATTTCACATTTCGCGATCACAGATAAGATGTTATTCATATTCGCACACATTATTATTTTTTCACCTGAGATTTTAGCGAACATCGACGTTGTTCTCCTAATGGTAAAAGATACCCGTGTTCTAAACATCACAGACACCATGAGTGCGGCACTGTACTGAGCACAGTATATTAAGCCTATACATACTGTTTTAAGGTAAACTCTTGTACTTTTCCACTATACACTGTGGTTTACCCTTTAAGTTAAACTATAGCTAACCGGTTTTATCTTTCACAGCATCATCAGGGCTTTATAACTAAAGATAAATAAGTGCTGATACATACGTAGGACAGAGAGGACGAACGTTTTTAATAAGGTTAAAAAAGTCTCTTAGAAGCTGACGCTTGGCAAAAAGGGATTCTGCCTTTGCTAGGCATTTATTGGGTCATACTTTTCACCCAACATGTAACTTTGAATTACTTTATTTTTGTAACAAGCAACGTAAGGAAGCTTAATTTTCCAGAAGCGCTAGAAATAAATAAACCTAAAAATAGCCCAACTTTATTAAACGATCAGCTAGACTGGATTAAGCTCCCCTCTACTCAACTTAAATTTTTAAATGTTTAGGGTAGCATTATATATTTTAACGATTTATATTTAGACATTATGTTCACAACTAATTTTAATCTCATATTATTATCTAATTTTTGACTGTATTTTAATAATTTAATTTAATAGTTTCATTCGTATATTTTCACAATTTGACTACAATATTCTCGTGTGTGATATTCTGACCTTTTATACCGTTCGACATCATTTTTTTAGTTCTTATTTGTTTTTTATACAAGTTGACATATAATTTTATTCATTTACATACATACATATCTTCACGCCAAGTCCCTTACGGGGTAGGCAGAGAGTATCGAGTGCCAGACCTCACGATCCTGACAAACCTGTCTTGCTTCCTTCACATTCATAACCCTTTTCATACAAACACGCCGGTTTCGGAGACTCTTGACATTTTATTTTTATTTTTTATTTTATTCATTTTATATTTTTATACAACTATACTTTTCAATCAAACATGTAAGAAACAGGAATCCCTATTTTTGGGGAAGAATTTTGCTATGGTATAACTTCGTTGTGGTTTGTTTTTTATTTACGCACCGTCAGTAACTTACAACCAAATACTGAACATGAAAATAAAATAGAGTTATTTATCTTTAATTATAAAACCCTGATGATGCTGTGAACGGTGAAACCGGTTGGCTATAGTAAAACATAAAAAGTGTATAGTAAAACAGTACAAGTGTTTACCTTAAAAAGTGTGTACAATGGTATTCCACCAGGTATCAACAACAGGATTAGGCCTATAATCATGCAAGTCTACTGGACAACAACATGACAATTGTTTGTCAAAAAATGTCTGCCCCTCGGGAATTGAACCTGAGATTCGCGATTGGTCGAAGAGATGGATGGAGCGGTCCAATATTTGACTCGAACAAATACACACACACACACACACACACACACACACACACACACACACACACACGCGTATCTTTTTTTATTGGATCAAAATGCAAAAACTTACATACCTAGGACCCGCTATTTAGTAGTTATTTTAATGCTTACAAAAGAATTTTAAAAAGATCATCTGGATGGGCCTTAAGCCGGTCCGCTATATTGTTATTAAAGCTTCATTTCTATGGTAGAGATTGCAAAAAAAATTGCCCCAAATTAGGTGGTATATTTTTGTTTACTACTTTGATTTCGCGGTCTATGCGCCTGGACGTAAAAGGTAGGCCAGGCCGTGTGCGCCGGACGTTCATGTGGTTAGGAGCAAATAGAAAGCCGTCAGGTCTGATGATCTGGCTGACGGTCATACTAACCTTCGGTCTATACAGCGTATACTATTGGTAAGGTATTTACTCACGAGCACATCGTATAAATTGAGTTTTAGCAATTAAAAAATTAACACACCACATTCGCGACCAAGCTTTGACTGACCAACTAATTTAGCAATAATAATTTGTAAATATCAGGAACGGGGTATAAGGTCCGCCACACACAGCCAAAGGTCGTTTAAAGAATTCCGTTTCGAAGAAGTCGAAACAAACTTTCTTTCATGTAAATTCACTCAAATTCCGTAGACTTGATTGGATTTGCTTTGTAATCTTCTTACGGAATTCTGTTTCAAAATATTTCGAACAAAGCTAATCCATATAAATCTATGGATACATTTTTGTACGGAATTTGAGTGGATTTGAAGGGGCTGAAATTTCATTTCGAAATTCCGAAACGGGATTGTACAAAGAGAATCAGCATGTTTGCCACTTGTGTACTCTGTGATGACTGATGTATGTGTCGGACCTTACCATCGGCCGATTTAGGTACGCAAGTTGCGACTCCCTCGCGCCTTGACCTTGAAGACGTTTAACACATAAACATATAACACGTAAATTTGCACAGATCTACTTACGTCACAGCTGAACAAAATTAATAAGTACTTGGTAAAACAACCTATTCGATTTTTATAAAGATGAATGTTTTGTTGTTAATGAAATATGTTAATATTACAATTTAATTAACTACGTGCAAAATGCTCACAGGAATGTTGGTAAAAACTTATTTTTATTTTAGCTGTTTTTATAGTTTTTATTGGCTTAGTGACAGTTGTTGTACCTACCTGTTAAAGTAATAATAATAAAATACTAACTGGACCGAGATGTTAAGTTATTTTAAAAGATTTTGTTAAAAAAGTTTAAAGTTAAAAGTCACCTGTTAAAAGTTTTTTAACAATTTAATATGAAAGAAATAACTTTAAGTATTAAGTATTGGGAATGTGTACGACAATCTGAAATTATTTGTTAAATTCTTCAAGGGCAACCAGAGCACCCACAACGAGCTGAAGACACTAAGTCCTACAATGTGATAGGTGGCAAACCTATAGCCAACGGGCAAACATCCAACCCTGGGTAACGATAATTTTATTAGAAAATTTAAAGTATACAATATCTAATTTTTTTGTTGCCCGACCTGGGAATCGAACCCGGGACCTCAAGAAGTCAATTCCGACGCCGGTCTGCTAGACCACAGAGGCGACCAAATTAATAGACCATAGTTAATTTTGTTAGTGAAAATTCGAAATTACGCAATAAGTAGCAGTTCATAGTCATGTATTGTTGATGATATATCGGTTTGTTGTTTCAGCAGAAAGTAGGACTTTCATAAAGTAAAACACCTTAAAAGGGTCTTGAAACAATTTTTGTCTGTGCAACAGCTTTTATATTAATCCACGGGATAAGTAGATTTTTTTGCCTCCAATAAAATGTTACATATTTGTGGTCAGGTTTTGGATACCATGGCGATCCATGATCAATAATAAACAATAATACCATAACCAGTAAATGTCCTATAATATTTATTTAACTATCGTTGTAATTTAAGATTGTGTCCAACATCACTTACTTTTACTTTTTAACAGCAGCTACTCATTTGATTCTTTGATCTATTTTTAAGGTTGCTTTAGGAAAAACACATACTGATTATCTACATCATAATTTAAATAGTCAGGTATTTTTTAGATTATGACACATCAGGAATAATAACCGATTTTCAAAACAACGTATGATTATCAAATCGCATTAACCCCTTTTGTTACACATTTCTGCCGCAGCATGCGCTGCAATCGTTTACTACATCCCGTCCATACACATCGCTTGTACTCAATACCTTCAACACGCTATCAATTCTAATTACATCTTACATCTATGATCAACTGAGAGCATTCGCCGATACCAAGCATTGTAGCGACTATAATAAAATGCCCAAGTATCCTCAACTATATGTCCTATGTCAATTGGGAAGAGCAATGGCAGGTGCTGAAGGAAACCGGCGTTCCCATTAACCTCGTTAAGCTGATTCGCAACCTGTATGAAACCGGTTATGGCATGGTCACAATAGGGAATGCTACGTCGAGCCGCTTCAAATTCCATAAAGGCGTTCGCTAGGGCTACGAGATCTCTCCAATCCTCTTTAACATATACGGGGAATATATCATGCTCAAAATCCTCGAGGATTGGGAAGGTGGCATTAAAATAAATGGGGTTAAAATTTTTAACCTTCGGTACGCGGATGACACCACTTTGTACGCGTCTTATGAGACAGAAATGGCGGATTTTCTTAAACGCCCGGAGACAAACAGCTTAAAAATGAGTCTAGCTATAAACAAACCAAGACCAAACTCATGTTGATCGACCGTTTTGAATCCATTCAGCGCACTAACATTCTGCAGGAATATAAGACCGTGAATCGGTTCCAGTTCCTGGGGTCGACGACAACGTGCAATGGGAACAGCGAGCCGGAAATAAGAAGAATCATTGGCATGGCAAAAACAGCTATGTCAGAACTTAACAAAGTCTGGAAAGACAGAAACATCACAAATCGAACCAAAGCACATCTCGTTCGCATGCTTGTCTTTCCCATTGCCCTCTACGGTGTCGAGACGTGGACTATCATTAGCGGCCAACAGACAGAGAATCGACGCCTTTGAAATGTGGTGCTGCCAGCATACCAGCATTGTCCCGAGCCAGCTCTAGAGCGGCTCCGAGACCGCTGACGTCTAAACGGAAATCGTGTTCGGCTCCCTGAGCGTGAGCGTGGGCGTGAAGATAAAGACAGCTCTGCTACCTGCCGTGACAGTTCATCAATACGGTGCGTGAGCTTCTCAATGTCGGAAGATGAATGTGATGACGTACCAACTGGCATGGACGCTGCAGCTACTTGTCCATTTATTTGCGGAACAATTTCGTAGATTTTGTCAACAATCTGCGCCATTGAATCCAAAGGTAAATCTGCCTGGACAGCTATGATGGCCTGGACGTGGTTCGGTAACCTACTCGTCCATAGCGAGCGAATAAAATCATCTGGTACTTCTGCTCCGGCCAGATTTCGGAGATGTCGCAAAAATTGGGACGGTTTTCGGTCCCCCAACTCCTCGTGAGTAAGTAATTGTCTTACACGCTGCTCTTGCGAAACTGACAGACGAGAAATTAATTCGGATTTAATTTTTTCATATTTGTTCTCCGTTTCATATATTGTAAAAACGTATACATTGACCGAAAAAGGATTTACTAATTTTATGAAGACGAGTTTTGTATACGGCTAGATTATTTTTATCCCTCGTATTTACATCGTGAACATCACATTTTTTGTAAACATACATAGATTTTTTTTAACATACATTAAATTATCATAAATGTATTGAGAACTGAAGGTTAAAATATATATTTCTTTGAAATTTTCACGCAGGGAATCCCTTAGATTAAGATTATAAATAGCTCTAATAGCTCTTTTATATATTTATATCTGCAGAATTTCCCCAAAGAAGTATCCCATAACACATTAAACTATGAAAATAGCTAAAATACACTATTCGGGCCGTTTTAACATCTGTTCATGTTCTTATTTTTTTTACTGCAAATGCTGCTGAACTAAGCCTATTTCTCAATATGAGGGCCCCATTGTAATTTATTATCAATTGTGATGCCTAAAAAGACAGTGAAATCAACCAGATCCAGTTTAGATCCATTTGGTTGTACATTGGAATCTACTAGCCTAAAATTGGGCATTGAAAATCTAATACATTTCATCTTATTACCATTTAAAAGAAGATTGTTAACTGTGAACCAACAAAATTGTTCACTTCGTCATACTTACCTAACTGTCTTTTCTTTTTAAATATAAGTGAAGTGTCATCCGCGAACAGTACAATATCGTGGATATCCATTATATGATAAGGTAAGTCATTTATATATATAAGAAACAAAAATGGACCAAGAATGGAGCCTTGCGGTACGCCAATCTGTATGAAATGCTTTGTTATTATATTTGAGTGTATAAAAAATCTGCATTCGAATATAAAGTGTGATGTAAAATTGTTTTGGAAAACATAGAGAAGGAGAAGAAAAAGGAATATATTTTACTTGATTTTAGATACCTGAAGCTACTTTACAATTCATATGTTTAGTTTTAAGTGAAGTTCGGAATATAGCCTCCATTTTGTCTATGTATTTCGCGACATCATCGCTGGGTACAATTAAAAAGTTTGCGAAGTATTCTTACTATAGTCCCGGTACCTTTAATAATAAAAATAAACTATAATCTAAAAAAGCTATCTCTGGGTGCGTTATTGAGGAATTCATGCAACCAAAAACAGTACAATATATTCTACTTGTCATGTTAAATAGCTAATTGTGCTTATTTCGAGTAAAAATTCCCGCAGTTACTGATTGAAAACCAGCACGCCGTCCGTTCGTCACTGCGGCACACTCGCTATTGTAGCATGCCGCGTGCATGCCCTGATCCGAACGCGTATAGCTCGCGCGTCGTCCTTTTATATGAAGTTAGAATACTGTATAGATAATATTACCGTGCTGTAAGTGTACGATGCATTAGCGACCGATCGCATGACTCACACATAACGGTATAATCTTACCGAGTTTCTAAAAGGCCGTTATGAGGTTGCGCACGACACAGCTCTAAGACATTTAAAAAGTTAGTCGCTTACATAATTACTGTATTGTGACGTATTATACAAAACATTATATCATCATGATTGGGTAAGTTATATCAGTTTTTAATACACAGATTGTGTCTTTGATAAAGTCTTATTAAAAAATTGCAATAAAACTGTATTTGTCCATTACATTTTTATTTATATTTAACCTTAAAAATAGTAATTTTATCTTCACGCGCGTATTCCCGAAGATGTAGACAGAGTCACAACCACCTACGACTAGCCGAAGACACTATTTCCACAATTTGATAGGTGGCAAATCTATCGCCAACCGGACACATATCCTATTCAGGGCAACGTTATTTTGATCAAAAAATTGAAGTTACACATTTTCTATTTTTTTGGTGCCTGATCCAGGATTCCAAAACATTAAGTCCGACGCCGGACTGCTAAACCACAGGGGAGAAAAATAGTTATAACATCAAGTTTTGTCATACAATGTGCCTTTTTAACGCCCTTAATTGTTTTTAAATTTAAATAAACTATCTGCACTCCCATTTCCCCGAAGAGCTAGGAGGAACACAACCAGGGCACCTACGACTAGCCGGAGACACTTAGTTTCACAATGTGATAGGTGGCAAGCCTATCGCCAACCGGGCACAATTCCAATCCCGAGCAACGTTTTTTTTTAGAAACTTGGAGAAACCCAATTCTCTTTTTGATGCCCGACCCGGACCTCGGAAGTCAAGTCCAACAACTGAACCGCTGGACCACAGCGGCGATGTTATGGAGAGAGTGTTTTTTAGGTGTTAATGTAAGTTTTTAGTAGCTATTTTATTCTAGAAAGTTTAAATAAATTATTAAAAATGTTGCATCCAACGAATTCGCGTGCTCCGAGTCCTGACTCTAGACGTAATAACAAACAAGACTTAATCGACGAACATCGAAATTTTAGTTCTATCTTTAAAGCCTTAAGGGTTGTACAAGAATTTGATGGAAACCCCCACGTCTTAACTAGTTTTATTAGCTTTTGTGACAGAATTGTGATGACTTATTTTAACGTAACTCCAGGACATTACTTAGAAAATTTATCTCTGTTGAATGGAATACTAAATAAAATTACCAGACCTGGCGCGAGATTAATAAACTCTCAAGGCATATCCGACAATTGGAACGATATACGTAGTGCTTTGATAAATAATTTTGCGGATCACCGCGACAAAACAGCGTTATGTAATGTCATATCCTATGCAGTCCCAGGGCTCTAGCACACCCCAGGAGTTCTATGAACGTTTTCAAAATTTATACAACACTGGTTACATATATAACATTAAATGAATCCCTAACTACCACTATTGAAACAAAAAGAACATTATACAGAAAACTAACATTACAATGCTATTTACGAGGTCTAAAAGAACCCCTTGGATCCAGGATCCGCTGTATGCGGCCGAAGTTAATGGAAAAAGCCCTTGAATACGTTCAAGAAGAGTTTAATACTTGTTGAAATTCGAACAAATCCTTTAATAGTGACCAGTTAAACTCTTATTATTATAAACCAACAGCTAACATGTCAGGACCCTCACGACAGACTCCTGCTCCATCCCTTCTTCTACTATCCTTTCCCTTCATGAAGTTCACCCATCAATCCACCAGCTAGAATCCAATATCAAGGACCATCACGCACTCAACAAATGTTCAGTGCACCCCTACCTAACTACAACCCCGAAGGTAATACCTTCTGTTTACCCCACAGACCTCAAACTCATCCGCAACCGACCTTTAAGTATGGGGCTCCTAACCCTATGAGTGGCATAAGTTACTTCTCCTTGACACCTTTACCACCCTCGGGGTATGATTGGCGTAAATTTGGTAATCCACCCCCTAGCAATTATTTCAAGACAAAGGAGATGAATTTTAACCAAACCTACCCTGAACAATATTACTGTACTGACTATACCCCTGACTATTACCACCCGGAATTTAACCACGGCAATGAAAAGTTACAATGAAGAATGTTTCGAACCGAACATTTAACCCGACTGAACCGTACATGTATCATGAACTCCCACCAGTAGACGAAATAAGTGACAATAATTCTAACTCTAATGAAGATCAAAATGTTTGCTAGGTCCCGAAACAAAAATAAATAAAATAAAATAGTTTATTCGGAACAAAGTTCGTTATACATACAAACAGTTTTAGCGCGCTCAACTGCTCAAGTTAAAAACTGTAGCGCAGTGAGAGTGCCCCCTCTTAAAGTTAGGTAAAACAATGTTCTTTATAATTTAAATTTATGAGAAAACCATCTATAAATCATACACAAAACAATTAATAATTAAAAGAAAACTGAATGAACTTTTGAATTGAAGGTGTTGCTTTTGATATATGCTTATGCGTATGTGTGTGAGTGTGTGTGCGCGTGATTATTTTGACGATGGCACAGGTTACCTCACATATTCCATTAAATGTTCCGACTGTGCATATGATAGCAGTACTAGCTAGTCAACCAATTTACGCTTACATAGTTTTATTGGGAGGTGATAAATTTCCAATTTCTTATTTGCTAGGTTGTAGAGCTTTGTGCTAAGATGCTGATAGTGACGGTTTGCAGCCGCCGTTCTCCTACTCATAGTAGGACATTCAATATCTGCTTTACGCTTATTGTAAACCTCTGGATCAAAACTAGTTCTGAATGTTTCCGGAGTATTGTCTGCAGTACAAATAGTCTTCTCACAGAAAGAACCAATAAGAAACGCGTAACTCGCACATTCGTACACATGTTGCGCCAGATATAATTGTGAACACAGTGTTCAGCTATTAACTGATTGATATTAACTGGTACTCAAGATTACCAGCACCAGCTTTAATGCACCTGGAAGACATACCATCGGCAAAATAATCAGAATATTATCAAGTAATAATAATAACGATTGTCTTTTTGAGACCTGTATATCTATAAACCTGTATTGATTTAATAGTTTTAAAAATTAAAATCCAATGTCTTTGACTTTGTATCGCGAAAATTATTATGTGCCTTCAAACAGAACGTAAGGTTGTCATTACACGTTTTAACTCTGAAACTCAAATCCAAAATGTATCTGCAGACAATTATAGAGTCGAAAATGTAACTAACAGGTACTATATAGAAAAGCAAGTTAATTGAGAAGTTGTAAGCTGTCGTCTCTCCTTGAATTTGGGTCTTACGTGGAACAAAACTAAGATAAACAAAGCTGTTACGCACAATACCATCAATTTTGTCACAGATGTCGATTGATATACCATAGCCTACATACCACTATCGAACAAAATAAAATTGACTTACCAGAAGACGTTCATAGAATAAATCTGGAAGGGCAGTGCTTGTACTGACGCATTTCCTGGATCGAAACTCTTCATTTTCAGACAAGCAATAGCTACGTAGCCAGTTTGACCACACACGTAACAGGTGAAATCACTCTTCTTCTCCATAGCACGCAAAGGATTAGCATCCTCGTGAAGTTTCGTATATCAGTACCGTCGCGTGATTTCCAACTCTCAGCAATACGATGTCTAGTAGAGTCACAGTAGTGACAATTTCCTTCGAGGTTTGAGTTTTCTAGGCATCGAGTTCGTGAGCTTCAGCATATAACCCTCATTTAAGGCATAATTCACTAAGAATACGGTTAATTTCACTGTCGGAGATATACTATAAATTCAGTTCATCAAATATCCTTCTGGCACAGCACCATCGTAACATTAATATTATAAATGCAAAAGTTTGTATGTTTTTTTGTTGTGTTGTTGTTGTTTTTGTGTGTTTCGTCACGCAAAAACTGCTGAAGAGATTATCATGAAATTTGGCATACACATAAATGATAACTTGAATTAATACATAGGATATTTTTTTATCCCGAAACAATGTTCCTGTGGGATCTCGTGGGCAATGCCGCGAGCAACAGCTAGTATCTTATAATTGTATCCTCAAGCATCGTATCTTGGGTTATTTATAAGATGATATTCAACAACTGTACCGCAAATTCAGACGCCGACTTTGTTTTTAACCGACTATGACGATGACCGAATATGTTTTTAATTTTAGCTTATAAACTTTACTTCCTATTTTTAATGCTTTTCGAACTTAAGATTAAATAATGCAATTAAGAATCGCAAGCTAAGTTTTATTACAATTTTTTGATGGAATGCAATAACCTATTTTCGGAAATATTAACTAAATGTCAAGATAGTCGATCCTTAATATGTCATTAAACTATGTAGGGGCATGGACTACATTTATGTCAGAGATCAGCTTCGAAATAGTTTACTACATCTCTACTCCATCTTTATTAATAGTAAATTTGTGTAATGTCAAGTTCAACCATAGAGTAAAGTTTCACTCGCCCTAATCTACGTTTATTAATAAGACGGCTAAAGTTTAGGGACTGTTAGGTTGATCTTATTTAGAAGTGGACGGAATAGGATTCTCAAATTGCTGGTCTTGTCTGGAAGTAGAAAGTATGGGATTATCGTAAGGGTTGTGGATAGGGTTGACGGGGAAGTGAGATAGAGCTTCGGCATTACTATTACAAATAAGTGATTTGTTTTTAAGATTTATTTCAAAATGTTTTTGTAGCAAGACATGTTAATTTTAATTATTTTCAGTTGGCATTGTATCATTTCAATTCTGAATTTAAATTTACATCAAGTACTTTCGCCGTGTTCGTATTCGTGGTCCGGGATCCATTACAAATAGATCATCACCTTCCTGCCAGGCAGTTCGTAAAAGGCGAGCATAGACTTATGATGACTTACACCTTGACTTCTGACTAGGTGGTAGAGTTTTGCAACGACTCTCCCGGATTGGTACCACCGCCTTATCTTTTCCTGCCACCATGACATCAGTGCTTGCCGTTGATGTGTTCCGGTTCGGAAGGTAAAGTAGCCGGTAAACTTAATTTTGGTCGAGGCCTAACTAACATCTTGGCCTTAAGTTGACAACGCACCATTACCACCTTTGGTGTCTCTAGGCGGCGTGAACTTCTTGCCATCAGGAAATCCGTCTGCTTGTTTGCCTTCCAATATCATAAAAAAAATAATGTAATAAATATAGGATAGTAATTTCTTACGTACTTTTTAGACAAATCTACTAAAATTTTGTAAATCATAATCTCTACGATTATGATTTACTACACTATGAGGACTTAACAATCAATTGTATAAAAACATACGTACCTAGTTTGTAAGGAAACTAACCTTAATCGTCATATAGTTCTCTTATTTTACATTGACATTTCTAATCTTAGGTGAAATATGACATAGAACATGCACATTAAAATACAAAAAAAACTTTTAATTTAGCGTTTTCGTGTTGAACTGACACTGAAATGACTGATAGACTAGTTTGTACCATTGAAAATTTAAGTCTTTTTTTTTTGTTTTTCTGTGTGAAAATTAAGTATAGTTTCGAATTTACATCGTCTTATTTGTTTTCACGAAGTAATATTCCCTATAAATTACGGTTTCGGCATTTTCATGACAACAGCGAATGAAGTATCCCTCGAAATTTAACATCAATATCAAGTTTCCAGCCGCTGCAATAACACAAATCCAATTAATTATCACAGTCCTTGGCAATTTCTTTAATAATAAAAAAACAATTAACCAACTTTATCATTCTATCGTTGTTTCAATAATCTGATGATAATACTGAGTGTATTATCAATTGCAATCTCTATATTATAAAACGATTGTTAAGTAAGTTTGATATCATTGTCTTCGAAGAACTACAGGATGGAGTACGAGATTAAAGATAAGGTGGTTCTTGTTACTGGTGGGGCGATCGGTATTGGTGCCAAAATTGTCGAATATTTCCTGGATGAAGGCGTGAAGGTGATTTTTTATACTAACTTAAATCACTTAATATGTACCTAACATTTTATTTTAAGCCAAAGTTATTTATTTATACGTATCTGAAAACGGTATCTTGGTTTTTATTTGTCACATAATATCACGACTAAAAGTTCTTCAGGAAAAGAGAAACTTAATTTTAATGTTGTAATGTTTTAAGTGTAATAATAATGTGTAGTGTTATGATTGTTTGTACATTACTTGTACTTTTCATACTTTATTGTTTCATTATGAATACTGAAATTAAAACTGCTGACAAGCAAAGCTGTATTAGATGTATTTTTTATAGTAACAACACATCATATATTAACACCGAAATGATGATGATGCATCGTTAGCCTGAAGCGTTGTTATTGCATTTTATTGATAGCATTATTAGTTACCGTAATTACGACTTTGTGGAAATACAACTCCTTAGCATCTCCGTAAATTATTTGTTTACAAACTTAAACGACACCTTTACTGATAACTAAGAAAACTAAATTTAAGAATTTGAGCCCTATTAATTTCTTGAATCGAACGTTATTCACTCTATATACTAACTCATGGTGACGGCTCAGATTTAAAGGGTTTTTCAATTAGTGCGAGTAGATTTTGACTGCCCGTGGTTTTGTTTTAGGTCACTTGTCAAATCTTTTGTTTATTAGTCAGCCAAATCATCATGGCAAGTTGGACGATGGTACAGCACGTTCAAATGATAAAACTTCATTATCAAACTGAGTGTGCGTTAAAGTAAACGTTGCGCGTGTTGCGCGTATTTACAAAAGATGCGGTGGCCCTTCACAGTTGACCCTTCAACGTTTGGTGGCCAAATTTGATATGGTTGGTTCAGTGGCCGCGGTCAGTGAAAGTGTGCAGCAGAACCTGAGGCGTTAATTCCTCGTCGTGCAGAAGAACTCGGCCTTTCACAGACTAAAAACTTGGCGAATTATGCGTCAGAACTTAGGCCACAAACTGGAAACGGGGTGGCGGCGAGAGCGGCGCGATCTGACACATAGATTCTTATTTAAGTGAACTGGATGTCAGCGGAGCGGTGGCGGAGCGGACAGCGATGTCCGAGCGACCGTCAAGCGGTCTCCCTGTGATTGAGTCAACGTAGTGCTGTTCCCCTTTATATTTAATATTTGTCGATAAATTTACGTACATCGCAGCATTTTACCGCAGGGAATAATTAGTGAAATTTTTGTTACATAACCAATTTGGAATATATAACATTTGAATAGTAAAAAAAGATTATAATATGTGTAGGTAGGTTCTAAATTGGACTGTATAGTTCCTACAATAAAATATATCAATCAAAAGTCTCTCCACCCATTCCTGTATAATCGTGCAACTTGTTGGGGTATTGTAATAAATTATACGAATCAAAAGCACTCGGTTCGAAAGATGTTGCCGCCCGCGCAGCCCCGTATCGACACCGTGCTCACATCAAACACTACACTTCGTCGCTGCGACACGAGCGATCTGGCCGCTGACATCGAGTTCGGTCATATCTCGCCGCGCCCGCGGCCGCCCCGCTCTCGCCATCGCCCAGCAAATCGCTGAGATCCAGTTTGAGGCCTAGACCTACACGTGTACAATATTCAACTAACCCAGGAGCTCAAAGTGCATGACCATAGACAACGTCGTTTATTCGCTGACTGGGCTTCGAATGATTTGAAAGAGGAACCCAATTTTGGCCGAAAAGTCATATTTAATGACGACTCACATTTTTTGATGTATGGCTGTGTTAACAAGCAAAATTGCCGTATATGAGACGGCACCAAGCCACGTGAGGTTCAGCAGGTGACAATTCATCCTCAAAAAGTTACTGTTTGTTGTGGATTTCAGGCCGGTGTCGTCAATGGTCCGTACTTTTTTGAAAACTACGTTGGTGAGGCGATCATTGTTCATGGAGGGCGCTACAGAACGATGATAACCAGTTTTTTATGGCCCAAATTGAACTATATGGATCTAGACGATATGTGATTTTAGCAGGTTGGCGCTACGTGCCATACAGCGGACGCCACGATTGATATTCTTCATGAACGATTTGAGGGTAAGGCTATCTCTCGTAGGGGTGATGAAAATGGCCACCAATTTCATGCAACTTACCCTCGCTAGACTATTTCCTGTGGGGTTTCTTGAAGTTACAGGTTTATGCAAATAAACCACAACCAACCGATTCGCTAAATATGAACATAACACAGGCCATCGCTCAAATTCAGCCGGATTTATGCTAAAGAGTAATTGAAAACTGGATCACTCGGATCCGTGCCACCGTTACAAGCCAAGGCGGACATTTGACTGATGTTATGTTCCACACTTATTGGCCTTTCAAATAAAAAAATAAATTTGTTAATAACTCACACACTGCTTGTTTTATTACACTTAAACATCTACCCGCCCTTATTGAAAAACCCTTTATGTCCGCCTTTTGGAGTGGTTGGGCAGATTACTAACGACGCTGATCCATTAGATTCGATATCCGATATAATTAAGTCAACCCAAAAAGAGTATTTTTTCCCTACAAAAACATGAAATTACCAGGAATCGGATAAATGCCCGGTTTATACATATTAAACATTGTGTGACTTAGGGCGGCTTGCATAACAGTCGTTAAACGTATTTAAATATTTGTTAATTGCAATTAGGCTACTAATCACGTTTAACGTCTTGCACAACATAAAAATTACCCCTTAACGTGTTTAAGGATATGTCAAAACTAATTATGCCAGATTGCCTGTTTAGCGAAGTTAAAAATCGTTTAGCGCCATTTTGGATGCCCAGCATTTTTCACTAATATTGAATTCAATGTGATTTGATTATATACTAAAGTTAGAAGTGTATTTTCTTTAAATTATCACCAATGGGTTTATGGGATTTCTCAGATGACGACGAAGAAATAGTTATGTTTATAAGCCGGCCTATTACACCAAGGCAACTATTTTCAAGATCGACATTATTTGATGATCTTTCAGAAATCAAATTTCTGAGACGATTTCGTCTAACAAAATCTACCACCAGAATTTTGCTACAACAGATAGAAGAACATTTAAATACAGGATAGACAGGTAATTAAAGTGTTTTTGCTATTCATCTACTACCAGAATTTTGCTACAACAAATAAAAGTTCATTTAAAATACTGGATAGACAGGTATTAAAGTGTTTTTGCTATACCTACCTAAGCAATTTTATAAATTTGCAACCAGTTGGTATTGGACAATATTGTGTAGGTTGAACCAAAAAATTTTGTCTTTGTTTCAGGGTAACTGCTGTGTCTCCATTGAACCAACTTTTGTGAACCTTGCGTTTTTATGCAACAGGTAGCCAACTTATTACATGTGGTGATATGATCGGTGTCCATGAATCGACCGCTTGCAAAATTGTACATCGTATCACTCATGCTATTGCAAGTTTGGCACCCATGTACATACAAATTCCAACTTCAGTAGATCAGCAAAATGAAATAGTAACTGGATTTCATAAGGTTGCAAAATTTCCAAGAGTAATCAGTGCAATAGATTGTACACACATACGAATTATATCTCCAGGAGGGTTAAACGCTGAAATTTACAGAAACCGTAAAGGTTTTTTTTTCAATAAACACACAATGTGTAGCTACATCCAATTTAAAATTTTTGTATGTTGTGGCAAGGTGGCATGGTTCTGCACATGACTCAAATATATGGGACAACTGTGCTTTGAAGCGAGATTTTGTGCAGAATAAATGTCCTAATAAATATTTATTAGGAGATAGTGGATATGCTCAAAGCAAATGTATGATGACACCGCTACCGGATGAAAGCCCTAGTACGAGAGGAAAACATCTGTATCAAGAGTCTCAAATTAAATCAAGAAATGTCATAGAAAGGGCATTTGGTATATGGATGATGAAATGCTTTATAAAATTAGGGGCACTAATTCTACTTTCTTTTAATTTTGCAGACATTGCAACGAAAAATAATGAATAATATAAGTAATAACTGATAGTAAACAATCAACAAACTACAAAACCCGAAACTGTTAACTGACAATATTAACGTCGCTGACACTTGACAGCCGACCGGTATACTCCTGGTTACGCAAAGAATTGATCCTAATGAACGCTCACGGTGGCGTTTTAAGGAAAAAAAAGTTAATATGTCGAACGGAACGCACGAACTCGTCTGTCAATTATGCTAAACGCGTTTAGTAAAATTGTACTGTAAACTGTGTCAAGCAAGACAACCTTAAATGCGTTTAGAAAAAATATGTATAGGCTGTTAAACATATTTAGTTAAATTTATTTAGTGGCTATTTAAATAAAGCGTTGTGCAAGTCGTCCTAAGTATCTTAAGCCGATCGTAAGTGGACTGGGTGTAACTCTACCTAAAACTTCGAGGAGAAAGACATTTATTTTTAAATAACGTGTATATACTCGTATTTTGTCCCTCAATATTTGAAAATGTTAGAAATTATTTCAAACTAGATAGAATAGAAAATGGTTTATTTCGCAAAAGCCATACACGAATTAGGTGTATCAACAAAACCACTGGTGTCTGTGTACTGTATAGAAAATTGCTTCCTGTCGACATAATGACTCTGTCATGATCCAATCTTGAGGGGAGGGTAACCGATAGAATTGCACAACTGGCATTCTGCTTCGGCCTCAGGACAGCGACGGTGTCTGTAGGCCACGGTTGCTATAACCATCAGGAGAGCCATGTGCTTGTTCGCTGACCTCTAACATAAAAAAAGGTGTATGTGACGCGTCCACATTGTTCTAAAATTTAACATTAGATCGGGACATTGTCAAACACTGAGAAGAGCCGACTTGACAAACTGATTTTTATAACAAGCAACTCGGGCGATTTCCCGTGTTGACCCCTGATACTAAAAAACTTAGGTTTTATTTGTATTTAATTAACACCTTGCCTATGACTTGGTGGCTATTCTTGGTCTTGTCTATTTTTACCAACCTATCATCAGTGTTCGTTATTGTCATGTTCTAGTTTAGAAGTACATTTTCTTAAGCAAAAGACTTAGCAGCCCTGCGTCGGGTAACTATATACTAGTAACGTCTTTGGTGTACACCCAGGTGACGAGTATTTTTAAACATCAGGGAACCCCTCAGCTTATTTGCTTTCTAATCTCAAAAAATAAAAAGTCAATGTGCTATGCATTTCTATTTGGCTGTGTTCACTGAATTAACTGTATACACTTACCACAAATGGTTGTAGTCCCCTTCGCACACCAGTAGGATAGTCTGCTCATTTAGGTAGGTGGTAGAGTTTCGCAGCGACTCACCCGGATTGGTACCACCGCCTTACCTATTCCTGCCGCCATAACGTCATGACGTGTTCCGGTTTGGAGGGTAAGGTAGCCGGTAAAATTACTTTTGCTCGAGACCTAACACCCCGTCCTCAGGTTGGCAACGCACCACTACCACCTCTGGTGTCTCTAGGCAGCGTGAATTTCTTACCATCAGGAAATCCGTCTGCTTGTTTGCCTTCCAATATTATATAAAAAAAACACATCAAGTGGTAAAGTTCTGCAACTAATCGACCGGGTTGGGGATTTGTCGTTACCTGTAGGTAATATGCCATTGCCATAATACGGTTTGGAAGTTCAAAGTCCGAGCCTTAGGTGGGTAATATTTTTTTTTATAATTTTGCAGTAAGATGCCAACGGTAACTTTAAGATGTTAACGGCTTGAGCGACCAACCTCCCGCTTCTGATTGAAATTAAAAATGAAGTTTCTTTTGCAGAACGTTACTTTTTTGGATATTTTAGAACGAGAAGGATATTATTTAGAAAACGAGTTGAACAAAAAATATGGTCAAGGAAAAGCGGTGTTCAGGGTGTGCGATATTACCAATACTGTTCAATTATTTGAAGTGTACAATATAATTTTGGATCAGTACAAGAGCATCGATATCGTAGTCAACAACGCTGGGATCATGAACGATAGCTGGACATCTTTCAAGAAAGAGATAGATCTTAACGTGGTAAGTAAGAAATGCGAATCACAAAGTGTATTACTCTGCATTGGGCCAATTAAAATACATTAATGTTGCACTCAATATAACGGTATGATAAAAAAAAGTTGAACGGATTTTATCTGTTCCTACAGTTGCGTAATAGATCGATATTGATATCTTTTATTATTTCTTATTTACTTCGTTGACGAAGTAAATAAGAAAAACAGATACGTTTATAAATTAATACTGATCTACAACTTTTCAACTAGGAAGAAAAAATATTGATAAAATAAAAATAAATAAAATTTGTAGAAACTTATCATAGGCACGGAGCAGCAATTTTATTTAAAAAAACAATAGTAAGTTTATTAGGACATCTTAGGTAATGTAATTTTTATAACAACTTATAAACAACATGTAATATCAGTTGCTTGTCGACATTATTTTGATAAACAAAGATAAAAAAAAGATAAAAAAGCAGGAAAATATTGTACATTCCAACTTAGTTAATATTATATAAATTGTAATTAATATCTAACGATCATCGTGTACAAAGTTTAAATAATAGAACTAAGCCTAACTCTGCGAAAATGTATGCTTAAATCAAAATAGATTGATTAAATTTGTAACTTTCCAAGAAAAATTGTCTACTTATTACAGAGCGAATAAACAGGAACAACGGTTCTCAGTAAATGAATTGGATTTACCAGAAGTCAATAATGCTGAATACTCGTACATCCAACACCACACGCAAACACACGGCTGTAAAAAATTACAGTACACTAACACCAACATCATACACCCTGAACACTCAACCAGAAATTGGTAAATATATTGGCCTCGCGTACCTTTCGCTTAGAAACTGAAGCATCTTCTAGAGGTATCAACTGCACTTATCGTAAGTCGGGTGGCATGATTTTACTTGAAAGGCACGTAACCTTAATTTTATTTAATTGTACCTATATATTTTCTATTATTACTGGATTTATTTTGATGGAATACAGTTTATATACGAACAAAAATTCGATGGATAAAAATAGCCTCTTATTTCTCACACAGTAATCAGCGTCGGGGTGTCGGGCAACTGCATATCGTAGTAAAGATTTTGACTATAAAACTTTTGATTGACTTTTTGGAACGCTGTACAGTAGAAATAGCAAACTATAATCAAATAGTATTATGTATGTCGGAAGGTCATGTGCAACGTGTAGATACGGTGGTTATTACTATAGCAACTAGCGCAATAGGTAAATGTGTGTAATCGTTTTGCATTTCGTTGCTATGACTAAAGAGCAGGTGCGCTCGCAGGTATTTTATTATCGGCTTGTTTGTCTCTGCTGCGGCTATATAAGTCAAACCAGTCATGCTTCGTTGAGCATGTAGGCCATCCGGGGGGTGCATTATTTGGTCGGCACTCACGCTGAGGAACGGGGTGGAGCCCCTTACCATCTTCCGGGGGTTTTCGTAGAGACGCATCTCGTGGACGTATTTACGAAGTAGATTTTTAGTAGATGATGTAATAAGGACATTAATATAGATTTGCTTAAAACTTTTATTGATTCTGTTGACTGATACTTAGTGACACATAGAAGCATCTTCAAAAAAATAGAAGAGGTAGGCAGAGGCACAACTATGGTACCCAGGACTAGCCGAAGACACTAAGTCACACATATCCAATCCCGATCAACTTTTTTTTATTAGAAAACTGGAAAAACCAAATTTTCTTTTTGTTACCGGGTCGGAGCCTGTTTGTTGAGCAAACAGGCTCCGATTAGAAAAGTTAGACGCAAATACAACCCACCTCAGAAATAGGTAAGACGGTGATACCAATCCGTGCGAGTTGTTGCAATACTCTACCTTCTAGTCAGACGTCACAGTGCTACTGACGTTATGTGCCTGTGCTCGTCTGTTACGAGCTATCTGACAGAGAGGCAGGTGGTCTATTCTGCAAAGGAGGTCGGTCCAACAAGTGGAATAAACTGGGCTGGGCCACATGTTCGCGTCTTCGTTTTCCTCTGCTTACAGTGATCACCAACTTATTCTCAGAGATGAAAATTGCTGTCACTTAACCAAGTTAAGTAATGACACTGAAACTTTAATTACACTTAAAATAAATAACAACTGCGTTTTAAAACAAAAGTTGCTAGAAGCTGGTATTTTTCCTAGTGTCTGGAATATAGCGAAAGTTGTACCTGGGCCGGAGTCTGGCAAACACAAAATCATACCTGATTATAGGCCTATTTCTATTTTATTAACATTTAGTAAAACCTTTGAATCTTTGGTTTGCCTATATTTTTAGTACCACTAAATCAATATGCAATGTCAGTTTGAATTTGTGAAACTTTGATCAACATCTGCTGATTCGACAAACTTTACTGAATCTGTATCCCGACTTTTTGATACTAACAATGAAGTAGATGTTATTTAGGCAGATTTTAGTAAGGCTTTCGACCACATGCCCCATAATTTGTTTTTAAAGAAGTTAACTTTTTACGGAGTGGCAGATTCCCTTCTTGTGTGGTCCAGTTCATACTTTAGCAATCACACCTTTTCTTTTGTGGTATATGTTTACAGATATGCAAGGTCTGGTGTGGTTTAATTATTTCATGAATGATAAAAACATTGTTAAACTCTTTTTTTTGTGTACGCTTAATTTTTTTTCAATTTTTTTTTATTTCTTCAATGCACCATATATTGGTTCTTACAATTTTAGCAGAAGGCTCATATATTTGACCATTATGATGGCATGTAATTAGACACAATAATTATAGTAACTATATAACGAGTCACATTAAATAATAAATTAAAATTCACATTGTCACATTTTGATTTCTAGAATCACAAATTTAATCATTCCTTAAGATAATAATACCCAATCCAAATTTATTTTTGTAGTTATTAAAAATTAATAAATAATTATTTGTGGTTGATTTAAATTCGGTAAGTAAATCATTCATTCAATTCGACATATATTTTGTTTTTTATTATTAATATTCCGTTCTTGCGACCTAAATGTACCTTTAAGTTACGAAACGGTTTGGCCCATTCGAAAAGTTAAGAATATGTGTTCCTTTTTTGCAAAAAAGATAATTTTGGTTTCCGAATATGCATTTCTGATCAGAATTTTTATATGATTTGTGTCCCCGGCCTAAAGAAAAAAGGGCCATTACATTCCAGTCATAATTGGCGAAAGAGTCGTAGACTGTAGTAATACATACTTTCTTACAATTTTAAAACATACTTTCTTACAATCAAACATACATACTCTCCTTCTTGGTTAAGTTGCTTTAAACAGTTGTATATCAGTACATAATATCTCATCACTATCTTATAGTATTAGGTAACAGGATTATTTTGAACGTTAGCTGGGAAATATACTCCATCTCTGATCTGAATGCAGCAAAAGAAAAATGTATTTTACTTTTAGTACGTACTACAATAAATCCATTAATCCGATTGTTAAGCATTAAAACTTGGGTAACAGTATATCAAAGAAATTGTGAACATAAAAGGATTATATGTTATCGTCGCGAGGTCTCAGTTCGGAGCAAACCACTAGTCATTTAAACTACCTGGAATGTAGCATAGGCTGCTAAAAGTTCAGAGTTTTAGAAATGCTTTCTTACTATTGTACTTAAATGTAATATGATACAAAGTTCATCTATTAGGACTCCAGGAAGTACCCTTGAATTTTGTGCATTCGTAAAAACATTAATTTGCGCTCTGAGGGTATAAAGGTACCTAAGTAGTTTTTCGTTTTTAAGCAACTTTTTTAGGTTGCTGAAGGAGCTACGGACGCCCATGCCTCATGTTTAGTATACTATTTTAACAAAAGATTAAAAATAGATTCCGGAAACTAATACTCAAATATAAATCTCAAGTGAACAGTGATTATTATTATTCAAATTAAATATTCACGACAAATTAAAGCTTACAGAAATTTTCACAAGTACATTGCCAGTTTAAAATTAAAATTACTTACTATTGTTTATATATTCTTCTCTAATAATGTAAATCCAAGAAATAAAAAATTCTGTCATATGATTGGTCAGATGTGTTAGAAGGATGACGATGTCAGTACTTTATTTATGAGACTAAATTTTATGTAATTATTGACTGCATAGGCCTAATAATTCAGTAAAATATTTTATTAGTAACTAGCTGCCCGGTGCGTGCTTCGCTACGTTAGTATATGACCGCATAAATGACATAACACAACAAAACAAAAGAAGAAAAAACAATTGAAAAAAGTTTTAATATGGCAGAAAAATCCCCATCTGAAAAAAGTTTCAATTTGATAGAAAATACCCATTAAAAAAACGATCCGCCATTTATTGAATTCATTTGTTACAAAAAATGTAATTATGTATTATATATATATTTATATATGTAACTTTTATTCTTTTCAGACAGCATTAGTAACAAACACATTGAAGGCTATGGAGGTGATGCGTGAAGACAAAGGCGGGTCAGGAGGAGTTATCATCAATATAGCTTCCATTGCTGCGTTGGGTTTGAGCCATTTCTTACCCGTATATAACGCAACAAAAGCGGCCGTAGTGAATTTCAGCAGCAGTATTGGTGTAAGTAGCCCGGTCCGGTCGCACAACATTAAGTAATATGATAGGCTTATTCTAAGAAAATTAATGTTCGACGTCAATAAATGGAAACGCAAATGTGTAGCAGCTATGAGATTCCATTTTACAAAAGTAGATTTTTATGCCAGTATTAAACAAATGTGCTTATTCTAAGAAGATTAGAGTAACCAAACCAAACTTCCAGTCCACTCTAAACTCGAGACGATTGACTTCGCAGTACTAAAGTAATGGTAGGGGATAGGTGGGAAGGATAATTAAATTTGCGAGCTAGTTGGCACATTGCTTAATTTAATATACTAGTGGTCGCCCATTGGTCGAAATTCGACCATAATACATTTTAATATCTTGTTGATAAGAACGCCATCTTAATTTCTCAAGACCAACTACTTTGTTTCCAAACTTTTTAGTGCGCCATCTATGATCTTTTATCGTTATCATCAATATATCTGTTTGTTTGTGTCAAATGCATGGTAGTGTGGGTAATGTTTTATTTCTGTATTTAGTGTAATATTTAAGCATTATTATTGAAAAATATTAGCGTTCTGCACTTCTCCTACATATAAACTATAAGTGTGCCAAATTTTGTGCTCCTGCGTCCGCGAAATTTTCGTAAAAAGGGGTCCCAAGTTTTGGCATCACGTATTAATACGAGTATATTGATGCTAGCGTACGTAGTCAAATGCAGTCGTCCACATTTTGTTGTTAATTTTGCTGACTTTTTTGAATTTTTTTATTTGTAAAATTTTTGTTTCCTAGTTTTCGTAGGATTTCAGGAAATCTTTGATAATATATTTATACAAACAAGCAGACGGATTTCCTGATGGTAAGAAATTCACGCCGCCTAGAGACACCAAAGGTGGTAATGGTGCGTTGCCAACCTGAGGCCGGGATGTTAGGCCTCGAGCAAAAGTAAGTTTACCGGCTACCTTACCCTCCGAACCGGAACACTTCATGACGTTACGGCGGCAGGAATAGGTAAAGCGGTGGTACCAATCCGGGCGAGTCGCTGCCAAACTCTACCACCTAGTCGGATGTCATTGTTTTAGTGATGGTAAGCCTATGCTCGCCTTTTACGAACTGCCTGGCAAGGAAGGCAGATGGTCTATTCCACAAAGGAGCCCGGACCAACACGGGGAAATATTTTAGTTTATATATTAAGTATATAACTCCACGTTTCGTGCAGTCGGATATTTCGTGTTCCTAAAAACACCAGAATCTTAAAAATCTGACTCATTCAAGAGGTCTTGCATCCCTACTCCAGGGCAGAGAACAGAACCTATAACAAAAGATATAAAAAGGCAACATCCGAGACCTGACTGATTAAAATAATTCGGTTTGTTTGATTAGAATAATTTAAGGATGGGTACGCGCAAAGCAAAAGTCTCACAGGCGCAAGATGAAAATCTCCTTAACCTGTACCAAGCATAGTAAGCATATCTTGCAAATACATACAAAAGCAAAACATTTGAGTACACAGGTACTAAATCGTCAAGGGATATCCCTTACTAATCGTATCGTACTAATTGATAATCGTCGTACTTAGGGAAAAACACTGCACCAATTTTGATTGTATTTAAATATTTGAAAGATATGTTTTTTTAAACTTGAAATCTAAGATTTAGATGCGAATGTAACTCTCTGATTTAGTGTAACTTTTTAATTTTATAATTATGTTGGATAGTTCATGTGTTTCATGTTTTTTGCCCGGTATCCCATAAGCCCGTTCCGATATTTAAGAAACGAGTCGCTTTGCTTACGAATGGCAGTTTTTTACGAATAATAAAAAATCTAACTGCGGAAACATTTTGTGTAGCTATAGGCAACGCATCGGCACCTTAAGAAAACCACCAATTTCATGTTATAAATAAATTTAAAAAAAAATCCCCCAGACATAATTTAAACCTTTAGCCTTTCGTCTTAAGCCGACGAATGCTCTAACCATTTGAGCTACCGAGGCTTCAAGTCCTGTGTCAAAAATTTTTATTCCTTTTTTTATCGTTAACGCGGGTAGTTAAGTCCTATAGATACACAGTTAACCATAATAATATCTTTATTGTACACAAAACGTTATCACAAACATGAACATAAAGATAATACAGTACAATGGGCGAGCTTATCTCCAGCAACAGAGACTTCTACCAGCTGACCCGTAAAAAGGAAAAACAGAAACAAACATAAACGTAGACAAGTGTAGATACACGATCTGTTGACTGTAAAATACTTAACCAAATAGTAATAAATATATATAAACAAATATGTAAATATATACATAAACATATACACGAGTTCTGAGTACCTAATAAATGAGTTCATCATTACAGATGAAATTCATATTCATAATGGCGATAACTTTCGTTTGTTTTAAGGTATTTTTATTGGGTTAAATTTCTATAAATTTTAAAGAAATTTTTAATTTGTTATATTAGCGGATTATGGTTCATTAATTATAGGAAACGATCATTATTCGTAATGTACATTACGAAGTACATATGTTGCGCCTCAGTGTTATTTGTTTACTAGGCGAACCCGAATGCAGACGACTTTGAAGGAAAAAGGGGGTAATAAGCTCAACTTCAAAATATTTTATTGAAAAAATAAGTAATAACGAAATGGTCCTAATGCTAATAAAACTGGTTCTGATGGTGGAATCTTAGGACAATCGAAGAAAATACTAAATTTTTTGTGTACTTAGATGACTAGTAAAATGGAATTCGGTTTTTGCAGGTAAACTGAGTTACAGTTATATCGGTTATATATATAAATAGGTTCCTTCGTCAAATAGGGACAAAGGTTAGTCCATTCGCGGAATTAACACGACGTGGTAATTATAATATATAAAGCTTTATATTATACTAGCACTGAGGCGCCGTTATTTTATAAACAATTATTCTTCTACGCAACGATTTAATTTAGTGATAGTGCCGTTATGTTATTTATATACGAGTACATTACTGAATACCAAGTCCCGTCTGCGGCGTCGACTGTCTACTTAAGTCTCTCATGGAAACATCTTTACACATTTTAACAACTTCGTAATAATTATATAATGATAAACTTCAGAAGAATCTCTTTTCTTACTTCTACGAGTAAGGCAAAACGAGGTAGACAGGATCTTAAAATTCTGGTTGTCATAGAGTTTGTTTCTACAATTTACTAGACAGGTTATTACTTTAAACTAGTTTGGAAACTTTTATTTTATATAGACAATTAGCTGTTTACCCGCGACTTCGATAGGGTTGAACAGATTTTCATACAAACTTTTATCCCTACTTTAAAGTTGAATTTTGAAAATTCGTAACAGAGAGACTCGCGTTTATAATATAAACTATGGACATAATATTTTCCGTACTTCTTACTAAGTACGTACTGTTATTTATACTTACTTAGATAAATAATTCTCTTAATTTCACTTGTGTTAAATTTTGACATATCAAATTCTGGCGATGGAAACACCTATACAAAGAAATGCTTAACTTACTTATTTACATAACCAACGTTTATTTCAGTTGCCTCATTATTACACAAGGACTGGAGTAAGAGTCTTATCAGTATGCTTTGGAGCAACGGACAGTTCTCTTCTGTCTAAAGAAAAGTTCGGTGCAGTGGATGATACCACCGAAGAACAATTAGATTACGTACTAACTTCTCAAATACCTCGTCAAAAGTAAGTAAATCTCTTTTTTTTGTTACGGGTGGTGGTGTTGGTAGGTCTGGAAGAGAATGTATTTCTTTTATTTATCAGGAGTTTTCTCTCCCCAAAAATCATACAAAAGCATCTGGTTGTAGCCATATGATTTTCTATGGGTTTTTGGAAAGGACTTTTGCGACATTTTGTCGAATAATAATAATATTAATAAAATAGTTTTATTTCACCTGTAGCCGCACTCAAAGACGTCAAATATCTTTTAATTAGTCGACATTTTCTATACGAAATTGTAATTTAAAAATATATTAAATTTTAATGGTCGTCTTTGATGATACTGTTGTACTTTTATGATGATTAAAGAGTAGTTAGAACGAATGTAATTTAGTCGACGACGCAGTGCCGGAACGAGGCAATAAAATTGTATATATTAGCGATGCTTTTGTTGGGATGGAAAGTACACAATGGATGTAGAAAGGCGAGGTTGTGAATATTGTGAATATAGGGCTGGGTAAGCTATTTCAAAGTGAGGTTTTGAGTCAGGGTGCTAAACTTGCTTTGCATAATTCTGTGTTTATAAAAAAAACATGTCATGACAAAGAATGAAAGCAGCCTAGATGTGGTCAGAATGAGGTCGAAATCCGGAGCGGCTCGCCGATCGTGTTTATAACCGGGAGAACAGAGAAGAAGTGAAATTAAAAAAAGAATTAGTATAAAAATGGGAAATGGTTTTTTTGGTGATGTGAAGAGAATGACAGATTGACGATCGATAAAACAAGCATAAAATGCGAGTGTGGAAGAATATAGGCGCCCAGGGATACCTAGTTTGACATTTCGCTATCAAATTGCTAGGGCACTATGCATAGGTGATGTGAAATGTCTCCTAAACCGGCGTGTTTGTATGAAAAAAGTAATGCATGTGGAGGAAGCTAGGCAGGTCTACAAGGACTATGAAATCTGGCACTCAATACTCTGCCTGCCCGGTATTTGGCGAGAGGATATGTATAAAATAAGTGTTTTCTTAAAACAACAATAGTAACATTTTTTAGAATTTTTGGGTTCCGTAACAGGAAGTAAAAAAAGTATTCCTTATAATCTAGATGAAAAAAATAATATGGTAAGTTCGCCTGTTTTCGTCCACGGTGTAGTTGTTCGAACTCTATTCGTGATCTGGTCGCTGTGGTGGGAGGTTGAAACTTTAGGTAGGGTTGTAACATTCGAAGGACGTGACAATTTATATTGTAAATAAAATTATTTAATTTGCAATTTTCCGCTAAAAAGTGTATACGTATTATTGCGTAACAAAACAGACAAAATAGTGCGCTAAGAATGAATTGGACTTACCGGAAACTAAAACTCCCAAATACATCCAGCTCCACACAATACACACCACTAAACTGTTTTAGTAGAAGCATCATCAGGAATTCGACTGCACTCCACAAAGGTCTAGCAGATACTGGCGCGCGCGCATGCGACTTGCTCTATTTATAAGGTTTCGCGAGTTCGCGTGTGGGTATGCTTTAGTGAGTACGCGTGGTGGGGGTAGCACCGTTGTTGTTAAACATGTGTAGCAGGGGTGAATTAGTCAAATTTGTTTGTTCGTTTAACAGTGTAATTGAGTCTTCGTTATTACATTTAATAATTTCTAAAAAAATGCAAACTAAATAATTTTATTTAGATTTAAGTATGGATTACTGCAAAGTAACGCCTTCTTCTATTAATTTTATTAATTTATATTGTTTCTCGAGCTCTTCCTTTATTCATATTCTGATCGTGGTGGTGGGCGATGGGAACATTAGTTAGGCTTGTCACATTCTGTGTCATTTGGAGGACTATTCGCCACAACTGTTACACTGTAATAATATAAACCTGCCCAATACAAAATTAGTTGGATTTAAATCACATTATAAGACTTTACGAATTTCCCAGAAATTAAATTTGATAAATTCTGTAACTGGACAATGCATATTGAGTCTCGTGGTAGCGGAATTGATAGGTTTGTTTATGTTTTGAGAAAAATTAGAGAAGTGGCAGGATTAAAAGCGTCTCTATTAGCATATCACAGATATTTTTCCTCTGTTTTGAAATATGGCATTACTATTTGGAGAAAATCTTTAGAATTCAAAAAAAGTGTGTAAGAGCGATATGTAATGTTAATTAGAAACATTCATGCAAACCACATTTTAAGTCACTAACAATTTTATTAATTTACCTTTACCTTCTTTATATATTTTGGCAGTATGTGTATTTGTAAAAAAACACCATCATTTGTTTCAAAAAAATGCTGAAGTGTTAAGGAATTCATATTTTAGAAATATTGAAAAGTTGCATGTGCCTTGCCAAAGATTTAATATCTATAAAAATAATATTTGTCCATTCGTGTATGTAATCAAAGACCTGATAGTTTCAAAGCTTTTCAACTGGGTATTAGATAAAACGTATTAAATTGTAAATAAATTACTTGCACTTTTCGTTGTAATTTTATAACTCAAGAACGGGCTCACCTATTCAAACCACCTTTGTTAGGACTATTTAATAGATGGTTTATGTGAAGTTTGCATAAACTCGGTCGAGCACTTCTTCATTTATCACATTGGCGATTCTGCTGTCATATTGAAACTTTTTTCAGTTGTTTTTTTCTTTTTTGTTTTGTTGTGTTATGTTATTCACGTGTGTCATATATGTACCGAAGCATATACCGGGCCGCAATTATGTCTCTTATACCTTTAAATTACATAATTATTCCAATCCTCGGAATCGGCTCCAACGATTTTCATGAAATTTAGTATGTAGGGGGTTTCGGGGGTGATAAATCGATCTAGCTAGGAATAATTTTTAGAAAATGTCATTTTATTTGTGTTTAAACTGAAAAATATGACTATTCCTGACATCTTTTGGCGAATAAAAATACTATTTTTTGTGAGCAATAAAGATGTTCCAGCAGATGGTGTTGTTAAGTAACACGAAGTCAATGAGTGTTTGCTTTGAGGTTATACTAATAAATTTTATAATATCTTTTGTCTTCTTAATGCACTTGTTCACTTAAAAATACCTAAACGATCTTGGAAAAAACCGCATTTATAAAAAAAAATATCGAGCAAAAGCTCGGTCATCCAGGTACTATATAATTATTAACAAATAGAAATATGAAATATCTTGTTTGAAGAGGAGATTGTTTCGACGTTTCTTCTCCTGACTGGCCAGGTTTGAATACAGTGGTGGTGTGTGGTATATAGTACATCCTGTATTGTATTTTCGCAGGGTACCTTCCAGGTACACCGCGGAAAGGAGAGTGTGCGCAGCGAAAAGTGTGAATGGAGCTCTGGTTTAGATATTTGAAAGCGAGGTTTTGCGTCAAAATGCTAGACTCGCTTTGCATAATTCTGTGCTTATTCTAACGTTATTGTATGGAAGCGAGAGTTGGGTATGTCAGAAAAAAACATAAAAGTAGGATAAATGCCGTCGAAATGAGAGCACTACGGAAAATCTGTGCTGTTACGTTCGCTGACCGCATTCGTAACAGTGATATTCGAGAAAGAGTGAGATTGAAAGAAAGTGTTCTAATGAGAAAGGGCATGCTCCGCTGGTTCGGACATAGAAAGAATGGCTGATGAAAGATTGACAAAGCAGATATGCAATGCGAATGTGGATGGATGTAGGTACCCGGGGAGATCTAGGTTGAAATTCCACGATCAAATCGCTCGGGTGTTATCCGAAGGTGGTATCAAGAGTCTCCGAAAACGGCGTGTTTCTATGAAAAGAGTAAAGAATGTTGCGGAAGCAAGGCAGGACCGTGAGGTTTGGCACTCGATAGTCTCTGCCTATCCCGTAAGGGACTTGTCGTGAATATATGTATGTATGTATGTATGGTATATAGGCTTTAATTTAACCAAAAAATATTACGGCCAAGTTTTTCATCGCGATAATTGTTGCTTAAATTAATAAGTGATAGCTTAGTAATAAATATATTTGAACTTATTTATGTAAAAATATATAAATAACAAAAAAAATATATTTTATTGAATCAGGCGTTACTTTGCGGAAATCAATTATAACAAAATAAAGGCTTACTTTACATCTGTAACAAAAAAAAGCTATATACTTCCTTAAATAAATAAATTTCACTTTGGATATCAGTTGTGGTAAGATCACAGAGAACAATAGTGCACTATAACATTTTACACATCTGGTGAACACATGTAGTGAAGGTACCACACTTGAGCTATTAGTGAATTAAAAACGGTACAACGTGCACCCACTATATTTGTGCACAACAAAATATCCATCATACTCGAAAACTTTATCGACTTATCAAATTCCTAACAAAAAATGTATTTGCCTCATTTTTGTACTATGCCATCGATATTTCCCTCCATTATCTCCTTTTCCAACTTGGTGGACGCAAACAAAAAAAAGTTGGTTCCTATTTTTACTATCAAATGTGTGAGTTACACGAGGCAGTGACACCTGTGAGATTTAATTGACGCGAATAACTTACATATAAGAGATGACAAACAATATTATGTACAATGTAATAACGCATAATTTTCTCTGTATTAATAGATTAAGTTCCAGACCCGAATCAGTATTTTAATAGAAAATATGAAAAACCATACCACAACCTTAATATAATAGTTATGTTAAGCGTAGTCGAGTATATGATAATGTGTTTTTTAAAAAGTTTAATTTATTTTGATTTTAGGATAGATTCTGCGGCAAAAGCTGTGATAGACGTGTGTAAGGTTGGCACAAGTGGAAGTACCTGGCTCTCCATATACGACAGACCCGCCAAGGACATATCTGATGTTATAAAAGCTGGATATGACACTTTTCAGCAAGTTGTAGATCCTAATTTTGGAAGTAATTCTTAAAATTTATACAATTTTCAGAAAACAGTTACAAAACCACAAAACATTAAAAACGTTCTTCATATAATAATAATTAACTAACATTACTATTTAAAATGCAGTAGTTCCAGAAAATGTTGTAAACAAGAGTGTGTTAAGCTTATTAATACCATCTATCACAAAAACAGTTTGGTTTTAGACAAAAAAAGTCAAAATGTGGTACAATAAAATTAAGGTGTATAATTTGTTTCCTATTTTGATGACAAAATGAATTACATAGGTATATTTCTAGGTTTGAGAAAAAAACAACTACTAATAAACTACTAATAACAACTGATTTATAATGTTAAGGAGCATTGCTGACAAGGAAACTCTTACAATGTATATGTCGAAGCGAAAACACATCCTATATATTTTTCATTGGCTCAATGTTTTAACTTACTGCCTTTCAGCACGGGGTGGAGCTTTTAAAACCAGATTCCTCAAGCTGGAGAGGGCGCAACGCGTAGTACTAAAGGTTATTCACTTAAAACCTATTCGTTTTCCTATAACAGAGCTGTATTCAATTGCTAAAGTCCTGTCTGTTCGTCAATTGTACATACGTGAGATTGTTTTGCGCAAACATTTAAGTGTATCTTTTACAAACATACTTCATAATTCTCGCCGCCCGATCAAAATTTTAATAAAACCAAAGCTGGTTCAGCATTAGCAAGGCGCCACTTTGATTATCTTTCTACATTAGCATATAATAAAGTATATTAAATCTTAAAGATACCTATATCCACTCATTAACCGTGCATGTAAGTCAAAATTGACTGATTTATTTCAAAATCTAACATATGATGAGACTGAATTACTAAACTTCTACTTTATAAACTGAATGTACACTCTTTTATATACTTGTATATAATTACACACACACACACACACACACACACACACACACACACACACACACACACACACACACACACACACAACACACACACACACACACACATATGCATACACACTCACAAACGACTCGATCACACTTATGCTTACACATACAAATGCAAACATGCACACATTTCAATGTACTAAACACAATATGAGATGTAATGTAACAAAACTTTACGTATGTATTTGTATTAAATTACTATGTGTATTGTAAAGTAATCCGGGGTGGGTGTAAATAGAAGTGACACAGTTCTACACTATTGCTGCTGTTTACGAACATTAAAATTGTAAATCTGTTGTATTTAATAAATAAACATTAGGTATTATTATTATTATTTTAACATTTAATTTTGCTATTGTTTTGTTTTGGATGTGATTTCTGGGGACACAAGAGTGCTTCTACTGAGACGAGTAAAGTGCGATCCTACTCGAAGCGCGTCGAAATTTTTTTAACGTTTTTGCAACTAGGGTTTGGTTAAGCAAAACAAACAAATTTCTCATAAATTCGATGTTTTTAATAGACTTACTAAGCATAGAAACTTGCACAGATTTTATACCTAAAACGTTATTGCTAAGTAAAAAACTTGATTTCGTCAACCATTTCGTCAAACCATCGACAATTTCGTTAACTCGAAGTCATAGAAATGTGAAATTATGAACATTTAAAAATGTATAAACAGCAGAAGCAATAAACAATTCTGGAACTTGGACCCTTTATCGCCGCATGCTACACAAGGTACTTTGTAAGAATATATCCTATTAATCCTATTAATATTATAAATGCGAAAGTTTGTAAGTATGTATGTATGGATGTTTGTTAATCTTTCACGCTCGAATGGCTGAACGGATTTGTTTGAAATTTGGAAGACAGATAGATTGTGACCTGGATTAACATATAGGCTATTTTTAATCCCGATCGCACACCGGGTTTCTGTGAAAACGCGGGTGAAGCCGCAGGTAGCAGCTAGTAAGAAATATAAATAGTAGAAAACAATAGTAGCTATTATACGAGTACCGTCGGGATTTTACGACCGAAATTATCGGTCGCAAAATCACGTGGAGACTGTACACCTGCCACCCCACGTTTAGAGAGTGGTGTTACCAAATATGTTACTCGAGGCGACAAGCATCCGCGATAGGGAACCAAATGGTCATCGCAGACACCGGCTGCACCACTTTTGATAGAGTTTATTTGGATTTAGTTCGGCCCATGTAATAAGAATAGTGATACTTTTGTTTATATTTTCACATTACAGTGTGATTTAAGTAAGTACGTAGAAGCCTATCCCCTTAGAAATAAGGATACAATTTCAGTAGCAATGGCTTTTGTAAACGATTTCACTTCTCGTTGTGGCATATCAGACATATTATAACTGGAACTGTGTTTTATCTAGTGTTATGAAGAAGGTAGGTGAATCAAATCCTAGGAATTCAACAAGTTACATCACATTACATGAATTTAAAGACTCGTTAAAACATTTTCATTAATATTTAATGAATTTTCTTTGAATACAGCCGCAGGTCGAGCTCCATAACTGGAGCAAATGGTTATCTTACTGGTGTTTTACTTTTAATACCACAGTTCATAGAGAGACCAAATCTAATCCCTATGAACTTGTTCTTCTTTTTTTATAAATATGACTTCCAATAATTCACCTAATAATTAACAAAGTTCTGTAATGACGACGTTGAGCTATTTAAATACTGCAAAACATTGCCAGTTGGTTTGCAAATTAAATATATGTTACTTAAAGATAACTATTTTATTGAAAACCTTAAGAAATTGATAAATCACATGTATATACACGGGCAGTTGCACAAAACCAGCTTTGCACTACACGTGCATTGAATGCTTATGGCGAGAGGACAACACAATACATTATTCCTTGCTTAATAAATGTTATGCCAAGCGAAGTGTGATTCCCTGACTAAAAAAAAACATTAAATATGAATTAAAAATGTATCTATTAAGTAACATAGAGTTATTTGCTAAGGATTTTTACTAGGGCACACTAATTACTTATGTATTTTGATATAAATTATAGATTATTAATGTGTCTACGTGCACGGTGAAGAACGCGGCATTCAATATTAAACCCTAGTGGCTTTAAGCAATGCCTTATATTAATAAATGTACATTTTTGGTAATAATAAAAAAATCGTTTACACGACATAATTAGTCAAGGACATAGGAACACCACACAGTATTTTCTTTAGTTCTTTTTCTTGAATGCAAGACTGAATGGATGCATAGTGGTTCCTTTCTATTAAGCTAGACTGGGTCCAGTTTGTTCTCCAGAAGATCATGTAGAGCTAGCGAAGAAAGGACAACGGGGTATACATAGAATCGGTCTTGTATATACTTTTGCTAGCCCGTCTACTACCTCATTACCTTTAAGCACTTACTTTAAGGATTACCTTTAAGGATCGGAGTATGTTTATGCCCCTCTAACATTTATCAATAGAGTAGTTCAAAATATGATGTAATACGGATATTTTTGAGTTAAAAATCATGCCCAGGAATTTGGCTTCGGTTTGAACCTCAACAAGTTGATCGTCTATTAGAATGCTAATTGAAAGGGACAGATATTTTTCTAGAAAGAATAACCACTTTACTTTTATTGGGTTGGGGTACTGAGTGGGTGGGTTACATATAATCAGAGTTTAACGAATCTTGGAGATAATTTATAGCAGTTTGTATATACATTGTCACCCGCTCCCATCAGCCCTTACAGCATGAGACCAGGTTGAACGGGAGACAGGGGAAAATTTGGTAAACAAAGAAAGTCAAAGGATTGACAAAAGTATATTAATTGGTAATACAGTGGATATAACTTAAAAATTACGATATACCGTTAATAAATGTAATATTACTAACTTCTAAAGTTGAAGAAGTCTCGTGATTAATCTCAGGTCCGCTCAGGGCGGGTTGGTAATTTTCCCCCTGAGTTACCACTATGGCGTAGGTATGGCGTAGGTACGTGCTTATGCAGCGTTATATTACATAGATGTGGAGAGAGGCGGCCTATATGGAATGACACTGGCGTGATTTAATGAAAGGCCTCCTTGGGCCTTGGTCCGCAGGAGCTGGACTGCTACCGGCGCTGCCTGGGATGCGTCCAGGACTCGAAATCTGGATGCTCGTCTGGTCCTTGTGCAGTGGTCGGTCGACTGCCGGTCGGTACCGTGAACCCTGGAATTTATGACAATTTCGCTAAGACACTGTCGTCAGACGGACGACAGTACTTGGCCACGACGATGCCAGGGCAGGGAATTACAGGTCCTCCCACTGGACATGTCACGGCCATGTGATTACTACAATTGCCTACCATCGTAGCTGACATTACATGATTCCTTCTATTAGTTATTTTTGGCCTAATAGCTATCTTTGGTCTAATAGCAATCTTTGTTGTCGGCGAGCAGGCGATTACCAACATTGGTCAATATATGTACACTAATAACCTTAATATCACTCTCTCACTTAATATCACTCACTAAAAAGAACAATCTTAGCGCGTGCTCATAAACATTAATTGAAATACATATATAGCGACAAGCCTAATCTTTATTTGCTAGGCTTCTAATCATTCGCTTATAGCTGTAAAGAAATATTCGATTAGCTATTGTATAGGGAATATATAAAAACTCACCGAATTGTCGAGTATATTACACTGTAACACTTTCTTTTGTTTTCTAATTAACTTCGGGCAGGAATACAACGTATCAGAGTCCCGCTAGTGAGTGACTTAGCATCGCTCTGTGGGTTATATTTATACTTTCGTAATGAAAAGTTCTAGAATCTACTTACGAGGACAATTAGAAAACCGGAAACAGTAAAAGGTATATAAATACTAGTTCCTCTATTTGTCGCTAGGGCATTTTAACCAACTAGCCAACGAGGTAGTTGGGCTAATCGCTCATAGAGGTCGCGACTTACGCAACTATTGATTTTAGTTAGTCATCGATTTGGTGAGCTAATTCCTCTGTTACAAGACAGATGTCGCTGAGCGAGCACCTAACATTTATTTCATATTATTTGATACCTACTTTGATATTTGATCAATATTTATAAGTAATTGGGATATTCATTATTTGGGTAATGTAACGATTCTACTTCGGTACAACATATTCATATACATATTCGGGAACATCACTGTCTAAATCTGGGGCACAGTCTCGACGTGATTTTGTGACCGATAATTTCGATCGTAAGATCCCGACCGTAGGATAGCGATGCATTAGGTATTGTTTTCTAGTGAGCCTTATATGTTCTTACAAAGTACCTACTGTGTAGCATGCGGCGATAAAAGTTCCAAGTTTCAGATTTGTTTCATTGTTTCTACTGTTTATATATTTTTAATCTTCAAAATTTCACTGGTTTGTCACTGTCATTGAAATCGTCAATGGTTTCAGTGACGAAATCGATTTCGGTCTCGTTTTTTTGATAGCAATAATGTTTAAGGTATACTCGTAAAATGTCTACAAGTTTGAATGCTTCGTTAGTCTACTATAGACATAGAATTCGTGAGAAATTTGTTTATTTTGCTTAACCAAACCCTAGTTACATTTTTTAAAAAAACGACGCTTCGAGAAAGTAGTCGGTAGATAGGATCGCACTTAACTCGTCTCAGTAGAAGCACTCTCGTGTCCCCAGAAATCACATCCAAAACAGAATAATAGCAAAATGAAATATTAAAAAAAAATTAATATTATCAAAATATTTTTCATTTATCTATGTCCTCTCAATTCATGTAATTTCCGATGTCAAAAAAAATTAAATGGTTTTGTCATTTAACTTTCTTACTGTCTAAGCAAACAAGCTTAAGCTAACACTTGTTGAACACCCGTGTTAGCCTACGATACCATCGTTTGTGTTACAGAAATCTGTAAAATCATTATATTAATCAAGGGACAGGGCGACAGAGGGGACAACCAATCTCACTGCGTATCGCTCCCGTATGTTGTTTCTGTTTCAGGACCTTAAACCAGGTGTAACGAGTGTCGGATCAGCCGTGCTGTTCTGTAACGTTATTATAAAAACTCGAAAGCAGAATCCGCGGTGTTCGGAAACTTGAAATTTCTAGTATCGCCACACATTCGAGAGTAAAAATGAGGTGGACTAGGCTAAGTGAGCACCTTTATCGTAAATACTGTTTTTTTTTTTTTTTGAATGACTAACTTGTTGCTAATCTTGCGATTTTTACAACTTCACCGAACTTTGTGGGCCGAGCAGAGTGCTCAGCCCGCATAAATACTGTAAGTCGGCTTTCTGTAAGGTAATTTTATACCTCGAGTGTCAAATTTGAGTGTTAACAAACACGAATTCACCCGTCAGAAATTCAATCGCAAAATAGGTGCTGAGTTCGTGTGTGAGATACCGATTGTGGACGAAATTGTTTAAGAATTTTAGTTACTGTAGCTCGTTATTTTATATGAAGTGGTATATTACAAAAACCTAATGTCTTGAACATGATTGAAAGTCGCCGGCAAGTACCATAATTCGGGAAATGTAAATTTTAAATCGAACAAAATATTTTATTGACTGTTATCGTTTATTGGAAGAAATTATTTTAAAAAAGTATTATTTTAAAATTATCTAAGATGTTAAAGTTGAGTAAGAACCCATATCGTCGACGAATGGGATATAGCAGTTAATCAACTGCTCGAGTATCTAAGACTCCTATTTTGTGATCGCATAATTAACGCATCTAAAGCTATGCAAGTTTTTTTTATTCTAACTTATTCTAACCTAGTTACATTAATTATTACTTTCACATATCTATATTTTTATAATATTCCATGAAAGTAGGTATGAAACATATTTTCCTCGCATAGCAATTTTTATGATGTCATTTATTCAAGTGGCATATTAATGAGTAGATACGTAAGAAAATACAGTTAAAATACCTATTAAATAAATAAATATCCCTAGACAAGTTACACAATTTTTCACCGTGTTGGTCCGGCCTCCTTGTAGAATAGATTAACTGCTTTTCTGCCAAGCAGCTCGTAAAAAACGAGAATAGGCTTATCGTCACTAACACCGTGACATCTGAATTGGTAGTAGAGGTTCACAGCAACTCGCCGGGATTGATACCACCGCCTTATCTATTCGTGCCGCCAAAACGTCAGTGCTTGCCGTGTTCGAGTTATGTGTTCCAGTTTGAAGGATAAGGTCATAGCCGGTCAACTTAATTTTGCTCACGACCTAACATCCTGACCTCAGGTTGGCAACGCACCATTACAACCTTTGTTCTCTCTAGGCGACGTGAATTTCTTACCATCAGGAAATCCGCCTACTTGTTTGCGTTTCAGTACCATAACAATAAAAAATAAAAATATTAAATCTAACCCTAAAGTAAACAAATTAATATGCTTGTGTTATGTTATGAGTGTTCACAAATTCCTGCCCCCGTCAGGAATCGAACCCGAGCCTCGCGGTTGGTCGGTGTACTTAGACGTGTACACTAGCCACTCGACCAACGCAACGAGGCGGTTAAAATTGTTTCTTATAGATGATTCGAACTTCGAAGTAATAACCAACTTTAAAAGGGGAAAGTACCTTATCAAAAAAGATTTTATTCTTAATAAGGTAGTTTCAGAACGTTCATTTAACCTACCTATCTATTTCACATCTATATTTTTTACAAGAAACATTTTGAATGTTTTTTTTATATTTCAGTAGTTATGCGCACTTTCATTCTTTGTGACTGGGAAACACATTAGTTAGTTTGTGTCAACTCCCCATCGGCATCTTGCAGTATCCACGAAGTCATAAAACTAACCACTTGAGAAACCAAATCAACTTCAAAGAAACCACAGATTTATTACATATTATTTTCTTCAGTGATGCTAGAGTTTTCGTATTATTAAAGAATTTATTGCTTTTAAAATTATAGTTTAATTTTAATTCAGCCTATGACACAATAATAAAGATATATGATAAAATGTAATATCGTTATCTCTTCACTTAATAGGTGAGTTTTGAAGCGGAACTCACTTCACTGCGGCTTTGCGGAGCGGATGTTTACAGAATGCAAAAGCAAAAACTCGAACGTTCGATAGTGAAGCGAGTCGTACAACTCAGGTGTGATGCAAAATTGAGCGTATTTCTTACAGAATAGGATAGCAAGTGCGGTTCATTCAACGAAGCTGAGTGTTGGATGATTCTGTACTTGAACGGCTTCGCTCAAAAGTTACTGTTTCAGCACCCACCGCCGAACGTACACACCCGGTAATCCAATCACCGTCTGTTCCTTCGGTGACGGGGTTACTAGGTTGTATCTCTGATGCGGTGGGCGTAAAAACTATAACCGCAAGTACCCAGAAACATGAGCTATTGACGAGGACTTTGGAAGAATTGATTCTGGAACTTAAAAATAAGCCGATAAACGAGAGACCGCGATTATCACGTTTTCCTACGCACAGACATAATAAGGCGCTGGTGATTGCTGAAGACTGGATGCTTAACCCATACCTATTGTCCGGTCAAGATCTAGCTGATATACATTCGATCGATTCTACGCCAACATAGTAAGATAGGATCGAACGATGTATCAGCGCAGCTAGAGCCATCATTGGTAAACTTATTTGCTTCAGATCGGAAAACAATACACAGAGAGTGATGCGCCATGTGACACAAGCCTTTGCTGGCACAAATTTGCGAACCGTGGGGAAACCGGCTTCGCCGTTATAAAAAACGTACACAGGTATCACCAGAATCATTTATTTCAAGATGCTGCCGCTGGGTCCGAGTACTCAAACGACTCGAAAATAGCAGAGACATCTGACGGTATTATGATGGAAGAAGTTGAATAGGCGATAAGAAGTATGAAATATGGTAAGGCTGCAGGAGTAGATAGGTTATAGCTGAGATGATCAAACTTGGTGGTCCTGCCATCCGGGACTCTTTCTGGGTTCTTTGCAACAAATGTTGGAAGACCTATTACAAAATTTAAATCTCTCCTTTAAATAAATAGGCGCAAATGGATCAAAGAGAATTAGAGTACAGAAGAGAGAGGATATGGCAGTTATTTATCATTTATGTTTCATAATTTAAATTTCCTTAGCAGCCTTATGCCGACCGTATGTCCCAAGCAGGGCTTGAAATACTGGTATTTTTAAGAACCGGTACATTTGACCTTGGTGCGATACCGGGACCGAAGGTGTTACCAGTACTGTTAAAACCGGTACTAAACTGAGCACCGGTTTTTTTGGGTTTAAAAGTTTTATACCGGTAATTTTTAAATATTACCGATATCAGACAATACGTAACAAGTTAGAATGAGACAAACGCTTTTACTTAGTTTCAACTTCACCTATAGCGGCGTTTGTAATGCAATCTTGCAAGTTATAATTGCTTACTGGTTTCCAATTGAGCTAAAATTTTGCATGCATCTATAAATCAAGTAATAATCGAAAATTATTATGATATGGAGTCGAACTAATGGAACTGCATCTTGGTTATAGGAACTCTTAAAATTCCCAACATTATTCTATTGTATTTGAGCTTGTTTTGTTCGTCTTAAATAGTACTTAAGTCTACCACTGAGAAAGGCTCTTGCAAATAAAAATATGACACAAACATATATTTTTGATAAAAATTATGTATGATAGGCTTAGGCCCACTTGCACGATCCTAGGTTGGTTTACTCGAGCTTGCAGTAAACCATAGGTTATATTATTAACCATTTAATCCCCCGAAGTTGGAGGGCTATATTTCTAACTCTAGATTTGTAAAGTCAAAATAATTTTGAGGTTATGTCGATTTGTGTTTTGTATTCGAAGATAAATAACATAATAAGTTCCTATACTATTTTTAGAATGATTATTTGTTTTCTGATGATGATGAAAAAACTGTTGAATTCAGATTAATTGAATAGAAGAAATGCGGAACAAATAGACCATTTTTGTTTACAGAGAGACAATGGTGCCGATTTTGTTGTGTCACCGCTAAAGCTACACTAACTTAAAAAAATTCTAATATTAGCTTAAATTTAGAGAAATAGTATTCCGTTGTCACCATAGTTCTAAAATTTCTTTCTAATTTGACAGTACTAAGACGGCGATAAATTGAATAGATAGTGATGTCCTTGTGCTAACACGTGCATTACATTCCTTTATCGAGAATGGGTAAGAGAGAGAATGAAACAGAAATTACTTGAAAACGAGTATTATTTCAATTATAATTATGTATTTTCTAATCTATAAATAAGTTTTATTGAAAATTAAATTCAACCTGTCTGTTTGTTTTCGCTTCCCAACGTCATTTTTTAATAAATTAATAATGACATGGCTGTATAATTTAATGTCTTTGTCGATCATTGTCAAGTCAATCGAACGAAAACAATAGAGGTTGGCGGGAACGGTCGGAGGGGGAAGGCGCGCTTTTCGAGGGTTCCCTCCAATCTTTAAGCTAAAAATGTGTAATATAATTTAAAAATGTATAATTTGTAAATTAATTAAAGTGTAAATATTACTTAGTTGTGTGTAAATGTGATTTAGTAAATAAACTATACTAGTGAAAGACTATTGTAGAGTTTTATCACGACAGAAGAGACAGAGGCCTGAACAAGAAAGAAATTTGAAGACGAAACTAGAAAAAGACATGAAATATTAAGATATGGGTTTATTACATAATATAAGACTAGTATAAAATATGGAGGTAAAAAAAGAATATTTAAAATACTTTTTGCACTGTCGTAGAAGTTTTGGCGCCAACATGAAAGATCATCTATTTTGGTGTTCAGAATTTTAGTTTTATAATTTGTGTGAAAATAATCTTAATTCAAGGATGTGACGTACTATAAAACAAATTAACGGAGAAACATAATATGTAAACTTCAAGAAATTAAAACTAAAGACGTATTGAAGGACTCAAATAAGCTTTGCCTTAGTGAAGGAAATGACTTTTAAAAAGGGGAAGACAATATGTTAAGAAACTGAAGAAATGAATTTAAAATATTAATATGAAAAAGAATTTATTATTACAGAAGACGTGGCAGCATGGCCTAAAGGTCTTAGCCGGCCCCAGAAAGGGGCAAATTAACTTAAAAAAAAAACGAAAACAAATAACCTATTCCTTCTATTACAAATTGTAAAATAAAACAAAATACTTTATTTTAGTTGTAAAACTTATACATCTTCTGTTTTTACTTCATAATTAAAAATAAATGAAAAGAGCAACGAGAAGTTTATTATAAAGTTTTTGTTGAAATACTCCACAGTAATTAACAATTTGGATATTGTTGAAACAAAAGGTTTCTTGTATTTGGGACTTCATTGTTATATTATGTTAAGAGGTTTTTAGTGTTTTATCTTAATTCATGTTTATTTTTCAGGTAATGAAGCAGATATCCTGTATTAGAGTTTACGAAAAGTTTAACCAAACAGTAGATAAATAAGAAGCTCAGCAAAACTTTACCACCTAGACAGAAGTACAACATGCCAGTTAAAGTGTCCTAAAACATGAAAAAACACCAAAGCCTGATAATTCTAACTAATTTGAATAAAAAAATCTACAAGGTTTTTTTAAACCCCTGATCTGAGAGTGATTTATGAGTTGAGGGAGATTGGTAATTTAAATACATTAGGGTGCATTATAAAATTACAAAATCTAACATTTATGAAGACAAATAAAAGTTACTCTAAAACCAACTCAAACTTGAAGAATTGAGTCTATTGAAACTGGTTGAGATAGGGTTACATTGAAAGTAGTAGAAGTAGTAAGATATGCACATATTATATGAAGATTGGTTTCAGATGTTACAATATGTACTTATATAAATAAGAGTAAAATAGGATATCTTTACCTATCTGCATTTCACTTGAACTGAAGATTCTTCAATGACGGTGATGTGTAGTAACTCACTCTTTTCTTTTAATATAAAATTATGTTCTTGTATTATACAAGTGAGTAATTCAGTGATGTTTTTTAATACCTACTTAATGAATGTATGTTAGGTGTATTTAAGTAATAAATCGAGTATGTAATTTTCATCGCGAGAAATAAAAATACACGTGTTTCTGGAAAAACCTTGATATTTTAATTTATTTCAGAAAATCACACTTGAAGGGAGTGTGACATATCTGTCACACTGCATTATAAGGGCAATTATAAAACTTAACATAAGTGAAGTTTTTTAAAACAATTGTTGTGCTTATTATAACATAGAGCATCTCCACATTTCTCGCACATGGTTTGTGCTACACCAGAGCATTTGGGAAATTTGCAGCGTATTCTCTTTTCTGTCCAGACAGGCCAGTGTCCTGTCTGATCCTGCCTTATTGCCACTGGAGGAGTATGTTGAGCTGGACCTTTGTGTCGTTTTGATTGCAGCTCGTCTTCTATAGATCGACGGTTCTTCATCTTGGATGGAACACCAAGCTTACATAAAGTCGTTCCAATTTCGAGCCGAAAATCAGCCGAGTTCAAAAGTTTTCCCTGCGAACCTTTTGCTTTATGAATTCTTTTGTAAAGAAGCCATGCGTTTGCCATGGTTAAATCTAATAAATGGTAAAACAGACGAACCTGCCACCTTTTGCTACGAAGCCGAATTTTGCCAGATTAACTACCTTGTTATCTTTCCAGGCTACGGTTGCTATATCCACACCGTTGACATCAGCAACATACTCAATAGAATAGCCCCTGTCTTTTTCGGTATGTAGGTATGTATGTATGTAGGTAATTTACAATCCGGAATCCTGTTTCGGCGTATTGTACCAAGACTGAGTATACCATTTTTTGACAAATATTCTAATAGTGGCAAGCTTGTAAAATAATTGTCGAAATATATTCGGTAATTTTGGTTGCGAGGTATTTCTCGCGCTAGACGCTTGATAACATTTGACGATGCACCAAGATCAGGTTAGTTAGACAGTACCACATTTTCTGAGCCAGTTTCGGGTTCGATTTTATACGCAAATCCAGATACTCCACTGAGAACGAAAATCTAATAGCCCCATTTGTGGGGCTTCTTTGGGTTGTATCTTTTCAAATTATTCCTTGCTTTCGTGGAGCATATTTGCTCATCGATACAAAGGTATTGCTCCAAAGGGACTTCAGCAAAGGATTTATTTAGTTTTTGTACAACCGGTCTAAGCCTGAACAGTCTATCAAATTCTGGATGTTCGCGAGGCAAGTTCTGGGAGTTGTCATTGAAATGTATGAATCGTCGAATCTTTTCAAACATTTTTTCGGGAATTATTTCTTGAATCATAGGAGTTCCGATGGTGCTACTCCAGTGATTATTAGTAACTCGAGGAAGATGGATCAGAGACATTATATAAACGATTCCAATAAATTGCTGAATGTCTGTCACGGAAACTCGAAAATTGTTGTTAGTATCATTTTGCACAATCTATATATTAGTTTGTGTTGCTATGAAATCTATCAAATCTTTAGAAAACAAAGATAAAAAATCTGGATCGGCGTGTCAAGCTCTAAAATATTTGTTGGTAAGTTTTCATTTCCTAGGAAACGTAATTGATGCTCATTCAAAAGCAAGTTTTTCTTCTTCCATCGTAAGTTGAGTTTTTGTGGCTTTGTAGCAGGTATTACAGTTAGTGACTGTTGTGATCCACCAGGCACAGAAGAAGTAGATGGAGATGTACTTGGTTGACTTTCCTCTGAAGTACACATATGAATAATTTCATCAAGTTTAATTTTATCATCTTCATTATCATCGCTAGAAAACTGCTCTTGTTCTCCCTGATTCTCAGCTTGAAAATCAGGATCTGCAACACTGTCGTCGTCATCTTCCATACCATCTTCACTATCTTCGTAGGTATTCGATACCTTTGATATGTCGCTATCTCCGAGAGGTCAAAAAATTCATTCTACAAAGAAAGCAAATGAATCATGTTAGAAGGCCCTTCAAAAAAGAAAAAAATACCCACGTTAGGCAATGTGACATTTCTGGTACAAACACGACAGAAAGTCAAACTTATTGAAAACACTTTTATACATAAAAACTCACACTACATCACAAAGAACATGTACTCACCTTGTATATTTTCAAAACTGCACACAATTTACCACGATTTTCTGTTTTTTGCCGATTTTTTAAAAATTGTAAAAAGCATGTAGGTAGTTTGAACCGTGCGGTCGACAATAAACTGACGTTACGCGTCACTAATGCCATCTACATTTTTTGTGCTTCACTTACTCGTTACATTGGTTTGTCGCAGTTATGGTACACTGACTTAAAATGGACTTGAAATAATATCTTAATTTTAATTGGCAAAGAATCGGTTTGTGACAGATATGTCACACGGCACTACAGAGGGTTAAGTAAGAAAAACTAAAAAGACATGCGCCTAAGTTCAGTTGCATTTTGAAAATTGTTAACATTGCTTTTATCAAAAAATCCAGTTCTATTCATATTTTCTTTAACAACAGTGTTAATTATTGCCAAATACTTTTCTTTTAGATAGTCTATATATAAAATAATTTGATTAAATTTTAGATGTATCCTCACGCCCATATCCCCGAAGAGGTAGGCAGAGGCACAACCAGGGCACCCACGACTAGCCGAAGACACTAAATTTTAGAAGTGAGTTAGCTAACTTTGATTTCTAAGAAAAAAAAAGTATCTTCACGCCCATATCCCCGAAGAGGTAGGCAGAGGTACAACCAAGGCATCCACGACTAGCCGAAGACACTATACCACAATGTGATAGGTGGCAAGCCTATCGCCAACCGGGCACATTTCCAATCCCGACCAACATTTTTTTTCATTAGAAAATTGGAAACATCCAATTTTCTTTGTGTTGGCCGACCCGGGATTCGAACCCGGGACCTCATGCAGTCAAGTCCAACACCCGGACCGCTAGACCACAGAGGCGATTGATTTCTAAGAAACTGTTTTTTATTTACAATAGACAATTCAGCAATGTTATTACATTGATATTATTATTTAAATTGCATAAAATAATTTAAAAGATACATTACAAATTTTCACCTAGAACTAAACAAACATTTTTTTTACCTTTGTTTTACTTACTTTTTCTCTCTTACGTGTAATAATATGGTTGCTTATATAATACTCATACACAGATTTCTGTTATATCCAGGTTACCAGTAGAATTGCACATTAGGCCCAATGCCTCTGTCTCTAAACAGCATGCATGTGTGCAATGATTTAAATAACATATATGGTGTCTATAAGACAAAGTTTTTTCTGGAGAGCTATGTGCTTATAACCTAACTTAGTTAAACAATTATAAATGTATTTTTATAGAATTATAATGAAAACATTTGGATTTTAAGAACTTATTAGGTACTTGATCAATAAAATATAAAGAAAATTAATATCTTCATACGGAGCAGTAGCATCAAAGTCGTCTGAAAAAACCTTTAATAAGAAATTGAATTTTGTGATAAATTTTTGACTATGTTCCTTCCTATTATTTATATCGCCTCTGCTAAATGACGAAGATGTAGACATCACATGGATATTGATCTGAATATGTCTGGAGTTGGTCGCAGATAGTGACCTATCAATACAAAATACAATACAAAATTGTTAATACTTTAACATTTTGCCTATATTTCTTGAAGATAGAATTATCTAGTTTGTCTACATCACTTAGGATGTGCAGGTCTGTTGAGACTCACATTCAACTTTATAGAAACATACAAGAATAATAATAATAAAGAATAAGCATCACTATTCCATAACAAAAATGTGAGATACACTTTTTGTTTGTTTTTCCAACTGATTAAATAATATACTTTCTATTAGTCTCAATAGAAATTTCAAGAATGTATGTTTTTTTAATTACCAATAAATGTTGCTTTTCAGTCACACTTTGGATTCTGTTGATGGTAAGAGAAAAATGTGGCCCCTAGACTCCATAAATAAATAAATAAATATCCCTGGACAAGACACACAAATTGAAATGTTACATTACATGTGCGTTGTTGTCCTGTGGCTGAAATATTAAGCCTATTGTGCAAGTATATAGGTAACCTTACCGTCTGGACTAGAAAATAACAAGCCATCATGGTGGCAGTGGCAGGTAACTGGGCAAGTTGCTGCACAGCACTACATCACTTCATCTTGTTGTAAATAATTTGTGCTCACTTCATAAGAATTCAATTGACCATAAGGTCAATTCTACTCAACAGATCCAGACCTACCCAATGTAATTGTTAATGAGGTGCCTCTGAATCGCTGTAATGTGTGTCAAACCAGGGAAATTTGGGTTCAAAGATATTACTTGGGCTTTGCATTGTGTAGGTAATACAATGTTATAAGTAAATTTATTTCTGACATACTCACAGTAAAAATCAACAATTTTACCACATATATAACCTACCTTTTAGCAGTTTGTTTATATTATAAAATCATGTTGTATCATATGAAAGACTTCCTGAAACATGGGGGTGATTTATTGTTGGCTTTTTTTATACCAATATTTGTCTAATCTACGGCAACTATGGTATTGAAAAAAATCTTTCGATGAATCTTTATAGACCAAATGCAAACAAGTTTTTATGTCGAGTCTAAGACTTACTCTGCCATACCGTTTCAGTTTGTGGTTTTAAGAATTTGATGTGTAAGCATGTGAATTTGTATAATAAATTAAAGTTTTTGTAGGCACCAATGGTTAGGACATCTACTGACTGCCTGTTTTTGTTTGGTAAAAAATGCTACCGCATGCAATAAACAATAGATGTTTGAATTTACAAGAAAAGAACACCAATTACCTATTATACATTTATGTAACTCTAAGTACTTAGGTACCTTTTTGGTAAATTTTATAGCCAACTACATGCTAATGCTAATGAAATATAGGTGGCTTGGATTTATTTATGGGACATCAAAGGCATTATTAAATACACAGCACTAGATACTAAAAGGGTTCAAACACAGTACTAAATTTTCATGTCTAACTATGCGATAGGTGGCCAACTTACCACCAACCGATCACATATCCAATCCAATTTTTAAATTGAAAATTGAAAAAAAAACGGATTTTCATTTTGTTGCCTGACCCAGGAATCGAACCCGGAACCTTAAGAAGTCAAATCCAACACCTGGACCGCTAAAGTACGGAGGCGATCATGTTAAATTAGGGTTAGAATTATGGAATTGTAATTTCGTAGGTAGGTACCTAAGTACTTTTTAGACGAATCTACAACAATGCTGATATAAAATTTTCTATTTTAATCATAGGGCTACCTTCTGCTACCCTACGAGTACTTAAAAATCAATTGTAATAAAACAAGAGTAGTTTACAAGGACTACTAAATTTAATCATCTTCTAAAAAAATTCGTTCTAAATTTTAAGTGACATTTGTAATTTTAAGTGAAATTTGACTTAAGACATGCACATCAGAATACGAAAATTCTAAATTGAACGACTAAAATGTTTTAGATCTGTCAAGCTAAAATTTTAGTTTAGATGTGTACAGCAGAATATCAAACGTGATTAGACAGCTCTAAATCTAAATTTAGGTTAGTTTAGACTGGTTTGTACCAAGCGAATCGGCACCAATTTCATAGAAGATTTAGACTGAAAAAAGGAAACGTTTTATATTTATTAGATAAAATTGAGAATAACTTAATACAGCCTACACACAACCAGCCTGTTTACAGCGAGGCTTTAACGCCAGTGGACCAACTTCTGTGCACGTTAAGGTTGTATGCAACTGTAAGTCAATTATTGACTTGTGGTGATTTATCGGATTTTACGCTATCTAGATAAGAAGGTTTCCTGTTGTTTCTAGAGGAATTCAAGTGCACTTAAGTAAGATACCTGGTATAATTATAGTAACTTGCGTTTTACATATCAGAATCAGAATCTGAATCAAAATAATCTTTATTCACTTGAACCATACAAGTGGCATTTGTGACAGCGGATCGGAATCGCGGCCTCACACTGAGGAGATCCGGCGAAAGAAACTCAGCGGGCTTGTCTTTTTTAAATAATAATATTTACAATATAAACTAGATTAAAAATACAAATTACAATCAGATTTCAACTTAAATAAAAGGTACAACAAATCACATTACAAATTGCAGTGGGAGATTGAAATCTCTATCCCCAAGCATCTTTATTTTTATCTTTATGTTTATCTTCCAAATACTCTGAGACCGTATAATAGCTTTTTTGACATAATATTACTTTTATACATTTTTTAAACTTATTTAAAGGTAGATCTCTAATACCGATGGGCAGCTTATTGTAAAAACGTATACATTGACCGAAAAAGTATTTATTAACTTTATGAATACGAGTTTTGTATACGGCTAGATTATTTTTATCCCTCGTATTTACATTGTGAACATCACATTTTTTTGTAAACATACATAGATTCTTTTTAACATACATTAAATTCTCATAAATGTGTTGAGAACTGAAGGTTAAAATATTTATTTCTTTGAATTTTTCACGCAGGGAATCCCTTACCTTAAGATTATAAATAGCTCTAATAGCTCTTTTTTGTAAAACAAATATAGTATTTATATCAGCAGACTTTCCCCAAAGAAGTATCCCATAACACATTAAACTATGAAAATAGCTAAAATACACTATTCGGACCGTTTTAACATCTGTTAATGTTCTTTTTTTTTTACTGCAAATGCTGCTGAACTAAGCCTATTTGCCAATTTCTCAATATGAGGGCCCCATTGTAATTTATTATCAATTGTGATGCCTAAAACGACAGTGAAATCAACCAGATCCAGTTTAGATCCATTTATTTTGTACATTGGAATCTACTAGCCTAACATTGGGCATTGAAAATCTGATAAATTTCGTCTTATTACCATTTAAAAGAAGATTTTTAACTGTGAACCAATGTACAACTTTGGATATCGCATTGTTCACTTCGTCATGCTTACCTAAATGTCTTTTCTTTTTAAATATAAGTGAAGTGTCATCCGTGAAAAATACAATATCGTGGATATCCATTATATGATAAGGTAAGTCATTTATATATATAAGAAACAAAAATGGACCAAGAATGGAGCCTTGCGGTACGCCAACCGTAACCGCAGAACCTGAAGAGGTTTTACCATTTATTTTTACCCTCTGAACTCTATTGTTCAAGTATGAGATCATGACATCTAGAGCTTTGTTCTTAATTCCCTAATAGCCTAATTTCCTGATCAGAGTATCATGATGAAAACAGTCGAAAGCCTTAGAGAGATCACAGAATACACCTGATGCATCATGCGAGTTCTCCCAGGCTTCAAATACATTTTTCAATAATTCCACGCCTGCATCAATGGTTGAGCAACCTTTGGTTAATCCAAACTGTTTATTATGTAACAATTTGTTCTCATTGAAGTGATTTAACATCTGAAACTACTAAACATGACGTTCTTTTGAGTCTGACATAAAGAAAAAGACATAAATAACAAATTCCTGTTGCAAATGTTATACTGTTATTGCCACAAAATAAGTTCAGTATAAATTGTCACAAATTATAAAATGTACACTGGCAACACTCGTCATCCCTACCTCAGCAGCGCTTAGTAAAGGGTGGTGGAAGGTTTCGAGTTTGCTCATGAGCGGTGCGACAGCGCATTCAGTGTTCATGCTTCGAATTAGGAACACCTCAAGGACGTTATGCTGTTCTTGACAACCAAATATAAATTATTACAGTGTAAAGATACTTAAAAGTGTGATTATTGTGATATAAATAAATTCCTGGACATAAATAAATATTCCTGGATAAGTTACACAAATTTAATCTAACCCCAAAGTAAGCAAATTACATGCTTGTGTTATGGGTGTTAGTCAACGATAGTAATACATATAAATACTTAAATAGATACCAGAATAAATTTAATAAACACCCAGACCCGGAAATGCAGACATCTAAATGTTCATCACACAAATACCTGCTCCCGTCGGGAATCGAACCCGAGCCTCGCGGTTGGTCGATGTAGTTAGGCGTATACGCTAGCCACTCGACCAACGAGGCGGTCACTCGACCAATTAATTAATTAATTAATTAATATGTTCTTATTTGATAGTGATCGTGATATAATAAATTAGTTTAGCTAATAACGGTGAATTAGTAAATAAAGGCGTTACGAGTGATTGGGACTTTTAATATCAGAAGTGTCGAGATAAGTCCACGCCTACAAAAAAAAAAGAGATGCCCAGGAATCGGTCCCGACAAAGTGCAAAACGGCGAAAGCGTCGGTCAACATCGGAGTCAAGTACAGCCAGCTCAAGTTTGTCTAAAAGCAGTTACACAAAACACCACAAAAAAAAGAAAAAACGGCAAGAGTCACCAACCGTGAGTCAAAGTGTCGTATTATCATCAGTAATTCCCGAATTCGATCCACTCTCAGATATTGACATATGGATTAATGTTTTAGGGGCCATTGCTCGCGCTTTTGGCTGGCGCGATATCATGATAAAGTATCGAGCTTTGCAAATATTACGAAATACCGCCAAAACATGGTTAGATTCATTGCAAAAAAAATGAGACGCGATGGACCACGTGGCGGTGGAAACAATGGCGTGATATTTTATCTGATATATTTCAAGAAAAACGCAACATGTTCGTTCTCTTGAAACAACTGATTGAAGCTAAACCTGTGGAGAACCAATCTCTATATCACTTTTATTTTCAACAAAAAGGTAAAATTGATCAATTGCATCTAGGGTTTAAGGACCAAGACATTGTTTCAATTATAGTAGGTTCTACATACATACATACATACATATAGGTTCTATAGGTGATATAAATATAACAACCGCAGCAGAAGCGGGTAACTTTAGGTACTGCGATGATCTGGCATCATTTTAACATTCAAAAATTTATAACAATGATAACCGTTTAAGTCGTAAGCCTGTGCCATCACAATCGGCAAATTCGTTTCGTCATGTACAAACAAATGTAGACTTAGCTTCAAATTTTAATTCTGGTATCAAAAAAAATAGTGTACAATGTTTTCGATGTGGGGAGATTGGGCACAAAAAGTTCAATTTTAATGTAACGGGTACTTTGACATGCAATTTTTGCAAAAAGTTAGGACACACAGAATCGGCATGTAAATCAAAAAATAAACTCAAAACGGAAAAAGAGGCCGAAGTAAAAATGATATCTGATGTGAGCACAAAGCAAAAAAATTATAAAAAAAATTACATTAAATGGTTTTGACAGTGAAGCTTTTTTCGACATGGGTAGTGATTGTTCGCTAATAAATGCTAGATGTCTAAAAAATATGAATTGTAGCAGTTTGATTTGCAAGCACCAATAAATTTGTTAGGATTTAGTTGCGATCTTACGACTCAGGTCACAAAAGCGGTCAGGACAAAGTTGGTAGTGGATATATGTTATTAACGATGTGTTGGCTAATTGCGATATTCTAATAAATTTACAATTATCCAGCTTCTAAAATTAAATGAAATCTGTATACCGCGTCATTTGGGAATTGTTGAAGGTTCCATCGTTACTCTTGCAGGTTTTGCCGACGTAAGTGAATCCGCTTACGGTGCTGTCATTTATGCTTCTGTGAGCCATGAATATTTCGTTAATCATGTTAACATAGTTTGCGCCAAATCAAAGGTTTCACCTACCAAACCTTTATCAATCGCTAGATTGGAGTTGTGTGCGTCCGTTTTACTATCTAAGCTATTAAAAACTGTTCACAGTAGCATCTCATTACAATATGAGATAAAAGATATTTTTGCTTTTTCTGATTCCAGAGTAGTCCTTTGTTGGATTAATTCCCCCGGCAATCGGTGGCAAACCTTTGTTGCAAACCGAGTAGTAAAGATTGCTGAAAATGTACCTGCTAAGTGTTTTCATCATTTAGCAGGTATAGAAAATCCCGTTGACTGTTTATCTCGAGGTTTAACTCCTGAAAAATTAGTAAACCATCCCTTGTGGTTCCGAGGACCCTCATGGCTGTCTAATCCTCTGTCAGACTGGCCTATTAACAATTTTAATCATGATGATGCCCCTGACGATATGCCAGAGAAACGTTCAGCCGCTTGCCATGTGGCTATCAATGAAGCAGCCTCAGACTCATTGATTTATAATCTCGTTAGCCGCGTGAATTCTTAACCGCAATTACTTAGGGTTATTGTTTATATTTACCGCTTTATCCGCAAACTTTCCAAACTTTCCAAAAATTTTTAGTGTCGCTTAAGCAAGCATATTTTGCAAGTGATATTTATAAATTAAAAAATAATCAGTCTTGTTCTTATAACTTGTTAAAATTAACTCCCGTTTTTGGATGAAACCGGCCTTATCCGTGTAGGTGGTCGTTCAAAGTATGCTGCTGCAGAATCTTACGATTTTAAGCATCCTGTATTAATACCGCGCCATGATCCTATTATCGATTCAATTGTTGATTTTTATCACAAAAAATATTTACTTGCTGGTCCAGAGCTGCTTATGTCATTACTTAGACAACGCTTCTGGATTATTTCCGCACGCCGCATTATAAGAATGCGTATTCATAAATGTAACATTTGCTTTAGAGCTAAACCGCGACCTATTTTGCCGCTAATGGCTGATCTGCCGATCCAACATGTTAGCCAAGTAGTTAAAGCCTGGTCTTATTGTGGAATTGACTATGCGGGTCCAATTCTTTGTACTCCTTACCGCAGTAGAGGTATGATAGGGCGTAAAACCTGGCTATGCATTTTCACGTGTTTAACCAATCGTGCTATTCATATTGAAATAGCCACGGATCTTTCTACTCCGTGTTTTTTTAAATGCATTTAAACGTTTTTTCTCACGACGAGGCCCTGTTCAATGTGTCTATTCAGATCAGGGAACTAATTTTGTTGGAGCACGCTCATACTCACGCGATCTTTATAAGTTTCTAGATGAATATAAATCTCAATTGGAAATTGAGTTATCTGAAAACCGCATAGAGTGGAAACTGATACCTCCCTCTTCCCCCCATTTCGCAGTATGTATGGAAAGTATGGTTAAAATTGTAAAAAACCACCTCTTCAAGGTAATAGGAGATCAACTGCATTCATACGAAGAACTACTTACAGTTTTAGCTCAAATCGAGGCTCTTGTGAATTCTCGCCCGCTCACTGCAATGAGTAGTGATCCTAATGAACCCGCTGCAATTACTCCCTCACATTTCTTGCATACGAGCCCTCTTTCGCCAGTCCCTGTTACTCCTATCGAACAGAATATTTCTCTACAACAGAGACATAAAGCGGAGATCACAGATGAAGGCCGCCAGGTAACGAGCTACACTGCAAGGAAGGATTGTTTCATATAGCCGTAGTGTCTACGTGTAGCATGTAACCTACCTCATGTCCGATTCACATTATACATTACAACATAACCAAATATTCAAATATGATTCACCAGTAGGTAACCACCTATTTGTTTTTTTATTCTCAGCTGCTGAATCAAACATTGACCAACGTTCGGGACGACTGTGGATCCAGGACGGCCGGATGTTGTCGCCACAAAATAAGTTCAGTATAAATTGTCAGAAATTATAAAATGTACACTGGCAACACTCGTCATCCCTACCTCAGCAGCGCTTAGTAAAGGGTGGTGGAAGGTTTCGAGTTTGGGCATGAGCAGTGCGACAGCGCATTCAGTGTTCATGCTTCGAATTAGGAATACCTCAAGGACGTTATGCTGTTCTTGACAACTTAATATAAATAATTACAGCGTGAAGATACTTAAAAGTGTGATTATTGTGATATTAATTAATTAATGAATATATTCTGATTTGATAGTGATCGTGATATAATAAATTGGTTTAGCTAATAACGGTGAATTAGTAAATAAAGGTGTTACGAGTGACTGGGACTTTTAATAATACGTTATTCGCACTTTCGTTTTGGGCAGGATGTAAAAAGAATGAATGAATTTGAGTTTACAGAGTAAAAATGTTGGGTTACTATACCCAGAGATAATTTTTGTTCGTGCAAGATAAATCCTAAGTTCAAAATTGACATATTAACTTCGAGTTTACAACCTCGGAGTTAAATAATTATCCTACGAATTTCGTGCAAGTGGGCCTAGACTACTAAAAATGTACTTTTTAATTATTTTTATATATTTAAAATTATTATTATTAAAATATTTATCCACAACTGAGCTATGCCTACATCATCCGCTGCAGGACACAACCCGTTAGTTATAAGTAAGTAAGTATCTTCACGCCCATATCCCCGAAGAGGTAGGCAGAGGCACAACCTGGGCACCCACGGCTAGCCGAAGACACTAAGTCCCACAATGTGATAGGTGGCAAGCCTATCGCCTACCGGGCACATTTCCAATCCCAACCAACAATTTCTTTTATCAAAAAATTGGAAAAATCCAATTTTATTTTTGTTGACCGATTAGGGATTCGAACCCGGGACCTCATGCAGTCAAGTCCAACACCCGGACTCCTAGACCACAGAGGCGTATGCCAAAAAATATTCCTTTTAAGAGACATTTTTTTATTTTATTCACGATAAGCCTGCATGTTCATGCTGGCGTTTCTTCTGATCTTTTTTTTTATTTTTTACAAACTTTGCAAAACATCTTTTGGAAGCTAGTCACAATTTGGCTAGTGATCACTCCTTCGAAATAATTCATACTTGTGAAAAAGGAATTAGGCTAAATATTTTAGAACAATTAGAAATCATAAAACACAATAATGTGTCCAGAACATTGTTGAATGAACAAATAAATATATCGAATTCCCCATTATTACGAATTTTTAGCAGCAATCGAGTCGCACAGAATCCCACAATCGATTCGTGAAGCGGTTACGAATAATTGATATTGGGGGGTTTGGTCTGTATAAGGCGCAATCGAGACGGCGGCTAGTCACTTGTGTGTCGTCGTTTGTACGGTACGGTCGAATTCCTGTGGATAGGTACCTCGGTGTAGAGGCGAAGCGTACGTCGAGTGCGATTTGGTGTCCTCTGTGGCGAGTGCTTCGAGAAAGTTGGTGAAGGACGTGACAAGTGTTTTGTTTCCCGTGTTCGGACTCTATTTGTGATCTTATCGCGGACGTGGGAGGTGGGAACTTTAGGTAGGGTTGTCACATGTAAAGAACGTGACAATTTATATTGTTTCCCGAGCTCTTCCTATATTCGTGTTCTGGTCACGGAGGTGGGTGGTGGGAAAGTCAGTTAGGCTAGTTACATTCTGTGTCGTTTGGAGGATTATTTGCCACAAGAGGTACACTGCTTACGCGGAATTAGCAAAATAAGGGCTTATTTTACATCTGTTTCTTCTGATCGTAAAAGGCAACCGTCGCTTTTATAAACCATAGAAGTAACTGATGCGTCGCTGTTTCAGGCCACGCCTTAGACCATATATGCTATTCTACAGACTACCCTACTCTTCGCTGTCGTTTTGTTGGCAGGAATAGGTAACCAATTCAGGTGACCTGCAGCACAGCATTCTATTACTTTGCACTGGTAAAGTAATCCATAGGGTTCTCCAATCCAGACATCAAAAGAATAAGTTTTTCAAGTTTGCAAGTGTGTGTTTGTGTGTAAGAGAGGGAGAGAGAGAGAAAGTGTTGAGTGTCATGAGTGTTTTGGTAATAAATCTGGACCAAATCAAACTAAAACATTAAGCTATTGACTCATATAATATTTTTAGTTACCTAGACAAAGACTTTAGAGACAAAATATTTTTAGTGCTGCCTCGTATCACTCGGATAGCGTTGATTAATAACTTCACAATTGGATTAATATCCCGACTAATTTGACATGTTTTAAATGTTCCATCTCCTGTTTTTTTTGTCATTTTAAATATGCATCTTAAATAATTTTAGTTTGTGAACAGCAGAATCACCACCAGTATCTACTTAATACTATAGACAACATTTGCATTTTTGAATGATTACAACCAATAAACTTAAAAACTACTGGCTTGCTTTAGAAATCTTAATTTGGAATTTAAAATCTTTAAATCTACATGCACTTTCGCTTCCCAGAACTTCACAACTCTATTACCGTTATAAATAATTATCTGGTCAGTATAGAAAATTTTAGTAGATCTTTCGATCTTAAATTTAATCTATTTAAGACCCAAGTCTTTATTATTGATAGCCTCGGGACTTATAAAATAAATTGCTCTAGTTGACCCCCTGTTAGATTAAATAAAATTATTATCCTACATAGTAACTACTTTAAGAATCTAGGTATTTTTATTGACAATACCGTTTGTTGGACTAAACAACTACAGGAGGTTAATAGAATTTTTTTTGAGGTTGGAATTCGTTGAAACGTCTTTGCTTTTTGCTCCTAATTCCTACTGAGATTATGCTTACTGATTCGCTACTATTTTCAATCTTAGATTATGCTGACGCTAGCTATGTAAATCTCGCTTGTTGAGCAAATAAATAAACTCAAGCGTCTTCAAAATCTTTGTATTAGATTTATATTTTCACGATAATATGATCACGTTTCCGAATTTTATGCTAAGTCAATTTTTTTGTTGTAATTAATTTCTTTTATCAATTAGCTGCTGAGTATCATAAAATAAGATATAATAAATAAGCTTAAAAATGAATAAATGCAAAATTATGTAAGAAAGACTATTTTAAAGTATTTGGAAGATCAATATGCTTGGGGACAGAGGTTTAAATTTCGCACTACAATTTGTAATGTAATTTATTTTTATCTAGTTTATAATGCTGTGTCTCCTGTGGAAATTTACAGGAGAGCGAAAATAAAGTTTAAAAAAATCTAGTTCATAAACCAAGAGAGCTAAACTTGTTCGGAGTACTTATTTAAATTGATAAAATCATGATCTTTAAACGTGCATTTATAGTTTTTTGATAAAGTTTATAAATTTACAGAAAATCTTAAGAAATCTGTGAGTTATACCCATTGATATGTAAAATACAATGAAAAATTATGTGTTAAACTATACAAGTTTACTTATGTCATAGTGCACCCTCAGAGCACTCATCTTCTATCTTGGTGAAAACTGATATACATGAACTTTCAAAATCCTATAACTCAGCAGTATATGTTCCTAGCACAATAATGCTCGAACAAAAGTATTAGATAAAACCATGAAAAATATTTTTTTTTACTTTCTAATACGATCGAGTTAAAATTTTCCTAACTTATATCAGTTTTCAATAATAGCTTCAATTCTAGCTTTGTAAAAAAATAGAAGTCAAATTATACAACTCGCTAAACTCCATATTTTTTGTGTAAATAAATATAAGTTTTAGAAAAAATAATCAACTTTATTAAACTACTTCAAATTAAACAAATACCTCACATATTCATCAAAATTCTTATCAAAGGTAAGTTATCATATTTTTTAGGATCATACTGAAGCTCAACTTCTATCCATAGAAACTTAAAGTTTCACAAAACTTGCTATAAAATTGAAGTAGATTACTAAAAAACTATGAAATGGCACAGTTTAATAATGTCACATTTTGTGTTTTCTTATCAATTAAATGAAAAAGTATCACTAACATTAAATCATAAAAATCTAACAATCTTCTGGAACTTAAAAAAAATACAAATTTCACAACCAGATCACAGCTTTTCTTAGCCTATACCAATCTTATATTATTGGTTTGTACTATAAAATAAGGTTGTAGAGAGATCAAAATATTTACTTAAGTACGTAGGTAGGGAACTAAATAAGAATGAACTAAATAGCAGTCTTTGGTCAGATTTATATGATCAAAGACTGTTATTTAGACTCGTCATCAGAATCAATATCAAGGTCTGGAGAAGTGTCTTTGGCTTAATTTTTGCAACTCAGACTTCTATCAAACTCATGAAAAAAAGCACAACAAATTTAATAAATCTTTTTTCTTTTCTGTTGAAATTGCAATATCGGATAAGTAGGCTGTAGGCACCATATTTATTATTATCATAGCGTAACAATTTCCACGTTTAAAACAATGCATTTGAAGGTAATCGGTATTCTTGAATTCTTTTTTGTACATAACACGGGCAAAATTTACTTTGATGTACAAAACAGTTCGAACTTCAAACCACAGGAACATTTCATTGACTGTATTTAATTTTCTTAGAGTCAGAATTTGTTTCAGATAATTGTTAAAATCGTAAAAATGATCATGTGTCATTTCAATAACTGTAAACTTTTCTGTTTTGTTCGAAGGTAGGTGAATATCCATAGTGGTGTGTTTTTTTTACGCTCAATCAAGACATGGTCGGTATCAGCCTCCATATATGTATGGCCAGGAACGAGAAACTTATGTTCAATGGAATGTAATTGTGGAGATAGTTTAGCAACCAGCATCAACATAGTTGTGACAATGCAATTTTTGTTTTGTCCGGGGCAACTATCAGTGTACATTATCAGCTTCTTGGCATTTGAGTTTAAGTTCGGTAATTGATGAATTAAAAAATCATGCAAATACGTAGCTACCTTATTTGCTCATCTATTGCCTTCACACTCTGGCCACATGTAACAGAAAGCTTTGTTAATTTTTAAGTCATGTATGGTGAAATTGTAGGTCCTTATTGTTCTAACTTGTATCACTTAGCACTTGTTATTACTAAAATATTTTTCTAGAAATGTACGAGTTTTAAATACAATTTCAACTTTTATTCCTTTACGCTTAATTTTTTTGTGATATAATCACAAAAAAATGGTCAAATTGGTTTCGGATTGGTAGGTACATGTAGACCCTTGTCTGCTGTAATAAAAGTTGGTTTAAAGTGATATAACTCAAGTTATATCAATATTCGCAAAAAAATACTAAAAAATAATATGTCAAAATTAATTCAATTCTGTTTGTACCACTAAGCATGAAAAATTGTTTTGAACCAATTACATAATGTGGTTATAACTCTACATATAGCAATATGCACGTTTTTTATGGATGCTAGCAACTAAAATAATGATAGTTGTATCACTTTTCACAAAATTATCTCCGAAATTATAGCAGATAGGAGAACGTGAGTTATACCAAAAAAATCGTAATTTTTATCCTGTATAAAAAACTAAAAAGGGTACAACTCGATTTGTGTCACCTTTCACAGGAGGCACAGAATGTAACTATAAATATTGAAAAAAGATAAGCCCGCTGAGTTTCTTTCACCGGATCTTCTCAGTGTATGTAGTTTATAAAAATGTCGATGCTCACAACTTGTAAGGTCCATGTGAATAAAGTTTTAACTACTGATCTGTTAAGAAAGTTCTGGGAAAAGATCAATAATACACAAACTGCTTGTTATTCATCAAAATTTATTTTATTACCTTCAAAGTATGCTCCCTCAGAAACTATTATACACTTACGCATATGAACAATCATTTTTAAAACGCTGTTTTCGGAATTAAGGTCAGTTCATACCGCAAATTCCCTATCATGTTCTTCTTTTTCTTCTCCTTTAATGTCTTTTATGTTTATGTATAATATCTGGTCAATATGTTGGTTGCTCGAGGGTATATGCACTTAACATTAATGTTTGTTTTTATGTATGTATGTATGTTTTTAAATATGTATTTATGTTTGGTCAAAAATTCGTTTACAATTATAACCTTGTGCAAACGCGCATTATCGTGGTGCAAAGTCCAAGAATTTTCTTTCCATAAACCTGGCCTTTTGCTCAATTAAACACCACATAACGCTCAGATAATATTCTTTGTTTACCGTTTGATTTTTCGGCAAGAATTCCGAGTAAAAGAAAACACATCGTGACTTTGACTATAAAACGAGTTTGGAGGGGTGTTTTCGGTTTCGGTTCACTTAGAAAGCGCCACTTATTATTATTATATTATATTAAGCTTCTTGACTAGTTTGCTTGTCAAACTCGTAAACCTACGTCTCGTCACCAGTTACAATGCGTTTTATGATTGTTTGGTTGGAATTGATTTTGTATAGCATGCCTCAGCGACTATCACGCGATTGAGGTTTTGGAGAAAATTCAGCTCTCTTGGGACCAGCCGAGCGACAACATGTTTTATACCTAAATGGTTAGTCAAAATAATACGGATCGACTTGTGAGATACAGGAATTTCGGCAGCTGTCTCTCTCAAAGTTGAATGAGAATTTTTAATCAACCTTTTCTTACATCTTAGCGACGTTAAATTTAACTGTAGACGTCGATGGCTGACCAGAGCGAGACAAATCTCCCATCACATCCTGACCTCCTTTTGAATACTTTGTTCCACCCATGAGCACGAGTTTTTCATCAAGTCGATTTACTGTAAGCCTTTTATAACATGTTCATTGACTCCAAACATCAAAATGATAATGGCGCTGCAAAATTCAAGACAAACTCTTTGTTTGATGTTTTTGTCCGTTATGAAATTGGCGATACACGTCAAATATATTATAACTAAAAGCAGCACTGTGTTTAATATAAATACCAGATGCAACTCAAACTCCACGCTAAAATAGAAAACTAATTTAAAAACAACAAAAGAACATAAATTTGGAACCATAAACACCATTGAATTTGAATACGCCATAAAACTATGATAGTCCATTCTCGATACTTTTTTGACTGAATGTATGTCCAAAGAATAAACATTTTATACAACATTTTAATTCCCATTTCACCCACTTGGTTATTAACTATGAAAAGTTCTTCTTTAAATGTTAGCGTTTATATCCAAAACATTTAAAACAATATTCCTGACTCTTCTCTAAGTCTGGGAAAAAGATATTAGATTTTAAACATAACAAAGTTAGACAAAAAGGTTTTTATATTCTGTGATAAGGACATGTTTAAATCTTTCTATAGTCTGTGGCCGTGCTTTCAATGACATTATTATCTAATTTGTGGAACAGCGTGGTAGGTTCAGTTCGACCAACTTATCTGTTAACAATCAAGTAAAAGCGTCACTGTTACGACGTTAAGTGCTTTTGTTTAAGAATAATACCTAGAGAATAGCTATATTAATAACAAAACAATACAGAAAATATATTCGATAGAATGTCATTTCCGTTTTTTAAACTTCAAAACGTGGCAAATGAATGAGGGGTATTGAAATAGCGGTTTAGTTCCGATTTTAACTTCTGAATAGATGAGTTGGAGGCACTAAAATAAGTAGTGTATCTATATCGTTACAAGATCTGTTAATCCTTTATAACTCAATAGCATTTATTTCTTTCAAAAGTAGAATTTCTGTTAAGTAAGCACCAAAAAAAATGTATTTTTTTAACTTTTTATTAAGAAACTTAGATAATTCGAAAAAGGACAAATGTGTTACTTTGTCTTATAGTGTTCCACTAAGACGTTTGAAACGCTTGAAAGCATAAATAAATATAAGAAAGATTAAATCCTCTCAAGCTAATACTAAACTAACGGATTGGGAACGACTTGGCAATTTTTTAAAAATTGTAAACATAATAGATGTACCTACTCAATAAACACAACACTATTATGACGAAATAATTTTCCATACCATTGTACATAAGTCACAACAGGACAAGAAGTTCTATAAAAATATCATATGTCGTATAAGGCTAAAACAACATATGATGGTATTATGATAAAACGTAGAATAATTTTAAATGCATAATACATAAGTTTTAGGTAAATACGTTTTTGCCTTTGCCCTTTTAGGTAATTTATTATTTTTGCCGTGCTAAATTAACGCAAAATTATATACAAAAATATTCAAGAAATATTTTTTTAAATCTGTTTGAATCCTTTTTTATTATTTTAAAATGAATGTTGAAAATGTCTTGTCGAATCTTTATAAAATTCAGAAACATTTTTATAACTTGCCTTTCGAAACAAACTGTAGAACAGTAAATTAGTTGAAATAAAGAAAACATAGTTCAAATGACTAAATACGGATAACAAAATACAATTTAAGTATTTTACTGATTGTTACTGTAAGTTAGCAAATCTGTTTATCCGTCTGCTTGTATGTTACTAAGTTATCTTTATATGTTATACGCGATGGATTTTGATGAAATTTGATATGGTTAACGTTTATGGTACCAAGCAATATAGAAGAAACTTTTTAACCCACCACACTAAAACTGAGGCCACTTTTTTTTGGAACTGAGAGAACGAGAAACTAAAAGAATATGTACGTGTTTTTAAAACTGTCTTACAAAAACAATGTAAAGCAACGTACTCGGGATCGATATATGCCCTGTTGGTAATGGGATTGGCACCTTTCACACTGCCGGACTAGTGTCTGCGGATAGTCTTTGAAGCCCTGGTTGTGCCTTCTACCTTTTCGCGAATAGGGGCGTGACGACATTTTTTTCATAAACTTTGCTTTAGTTAACACATACATAGATACACCTTATGATTTATTTCCTCCTAAATTAAAACATATGGTTTCTTTTTATAATAATATTATCATAATGCAAGCGAAACGTCTTTGGTTGAAGCTAGTAATTGGCAAACAGTCAAACAAAATACCCGTACACCTATTTGAAAGAATTTACTATCGCTGTGTTAATATTCCGTTTAAATTAAGTTAAACATGTTTTTGCGAAATATATTATTGTTTATGGTAATTGAATCTTTAACCTTGTTCAAAATGTAAGCGTGATGACTTTGGAAGTATTAAGAAATCATTATTATGTAGAAATGTTTGGCTTTTATATTTTTTTTTAGATTTTCATTGTCATATTTTAGTTTAATAGAAACATTTTAAGTCGGTTGGTTGATGAATGGTCTCGTCTAGAAAATTCCATTGACCCGCCGTGAGAGTGAGGCGCAGAACACGGTTCGATTCCCAAAAAAGGCAATCGTTTAACTGACAAACAATAAGTTCGTAATTATATGTGACGAACAGTTTCAGTTAGTTTAGTAAATTCTATTCTATCGATCTATCGAATAAAATCTATTCTATCGATTTTGATATATCTAAGGAGTACTTACTTTTCAGGATTATATCTATTTGTGTAATTTGTCTCGATGAAAGTATTTTATATTTATTCGAAAAGATTATTTATATAAAGTGGTCAGGAATCGTGATATTTGTCACTTTTTCTTTTCTCTTTTTCTAAACTTCAAGAGAATAAATAAACATTATCCCTGGACATAGACCAATTACTCAAAATTAGTCTAACACTAAAAAAGCAAATTACATGCTAAAGGAATGCACATTATAGCTAAAGGAAGTTAGTCATCGATACTTATTATGAATACAGAAATACATGAATATGTACCAGTATTAATTGAACCTCACCCAGAAGTGCAACCATCGTAATATTTATTACCTAAATGTCTGCCCCCGTCGGGATTGAAGCCAAGAGTTACGGTGGAGTTGTGCATATTGTGCACTAACCCAAGCACTAATAAATATACAACAACGCATGCTTTGGGGACAGTTTTTCGAGAAAATGCATGTTTCGGGGACAATTGTATACTTTGGGACTGGTCTCAAAGTATCTATATGTAAAGCGCATGTTTTGGGGACAGTTCCCAAACTATCTTCTTATATTAAGTGTATGATTTGACGACTGTTTGCATAATATCCATTTTTAGTCAATGTATACTTTTATTAGTATCTCTTTACTTTAAGAGATACTTTTAGTCAATGTATACTTTTATTTATTAGTGTGAACATGTTTTAACTTTGAAATTGACATTTGGCTGTAGTTTTTAGCGTCTTTTTTTGGCTGTGTTGTTTCTTACCTTAAATTTTCTAATAATTGTATTCATTCCAATATGTATGAAACGTTTTGCGTTGTGTAAGAAAAAACCACGACGATCTTCCACCTACATAAATAATAATGAACCGCAAAATATGCTGGCTAGCTTAAAACTTGAAAACGACTCTAACGATTTGGTTAATTGTTTTTTTCGTCCCCATACAGGGAAGGTTTTGGTGTTGGTCTCGGACTTATATGTAGAATAGGCTAACTGCTTATTAACCAAGCAGCTCGTAAGAAGCGAGCAAAGGACTAATTTATATGTCATTGCCAACAACCAACAAAACCAGTAGTGGTAGAGTGGTGTACAGGAACTACCCAGGGTGAGGATCCACCGCCGCACCTGTTCCTGCCACCACAATGACACTGTCATGTTTCGGTCCGAAGGGTAGGGGCTACACAGGATAGCCACGAGTCTATGATATCTCATATTTTTGTAGGTCACGATTGCCTCTTTTTATTTTTTTTGCTATAAGCCGCGTGATTGTTCGTTGAACTTTTATTGCAAAAAAAAATTACGTCAATGTATGAAGCGAACGTTCACGACTAAGAACCAATATTCTTGGATAGAAAGTTTTCTGGCATACCTACCTACCTAAACCTAAAAAAAGACTCTAAAAAGAGGAGGTTTTCAATTCGACTGTATGTTTGTTTCACGATTACTCAGCAATAACGATTCGATTTTGATTACTATTTTTTAGAAAAGGGATTCTGAGGTGGTCCCATATCAACTTTATGATGATCCGACTAGATGCCATCAACATGCGTAATAGAAAATGTATGCATTATTATATAATATAACACAAAACTATTATTAAACACAAAACTATATAACTATTATATGTATATCATAACTATACCTATGAATTTGGATATCAATAAAAGTTATGAAAACCATTTCGGAATAAGCGATTTGCCATGTTCCAACTAGGTAAGAATATTAATTTTTGCGTTTCGTATAAGGTTCATATGACTATAATAGCTAGCGTGTAACACAATACAAAAAGAATTAGCAAAATTGGTGCATTCACTTAGATGTGATGGGAAATGGAAATTCGTTTTTTATTTCTAAGAAGAGGAAATGTATTTTTATTTCTTACTAGCTGTTCCTGTGCATTAAAATGCTGTTTTTCCTAGTTTCGTCGCTGTTAAACGGCATAAGATGAACCCTATGTTCTTCTCCCGGGTCTAATCAATTGTCAGCCTAGCCTAGCCTCGGTATAGCCTTTTTGAGTTGTAAAAAGTGTAACTAACATGACTTTCTTTTATATATTACAAAGTGTGCGCCGTGGCGCCCTGGTGCACCGTAGAAAGAAAAGAGGCGCCGTAAGTCGATCCACATATTTGCGAAATTTTTAAATTGTAGTGATTGTAGGTGCCTTATCTATATAATTAGTAGAGGCGGGGAAGATCCTTTCTTTGAACAAACCCCCCCCCCCAGGATTTACATCGCAAGATGAAAAGAGGGGGTTGTGTCGCCATCGAGAGAAAATATGCTCCAAGTTTTTTCATACTTATTGAATTTCGTGTTTTTATTGAGTGAAATCAGTAAATTTTGGTGTCGTTTTGTACAATTTTATGTTCAGTGAAAGTGCACAAATGAAATAATCATAAAAAATTAGCGTATCGTGTATTTCCCTGTTGCCGCCAAATCTCACTATATGAGCTTGAGTTATCAGGCCACCGCTTTACTCAATAACCGATATGATTTTTATTGACGACTTGTGACTAATTTTGAAGAATTGAAACCAGATTTTGGTAAATCGGTTAACTTTATGCAAATTTCTACTTGAATAATGGCAAAATGTTAACGTGTGTGGCAAAAACTAAAGAAATAAGATGAAGAGAGTCTCATTGAACTCTCTTGCGACAGAAGCCTTATAACTAAACTATCCAATTCAGATTAGGTAGACTTTTGGCTGTCGCCTGTCGGTTCAAAATGAACATACAAATTTAACTTTAAAAGCTTTAAGAATTTTTATTCCGTTTGCAATATCATATTTATATGAATCTGGATTTTCAGCTGTATCTGTAATAAAGAACAAATATTGTTCACGTATTAATGTGGAGCAACAAATAAGAGTAGCAATATCAAGTCTCATTTCGAACTTTGAAAAACTATACGGAGATCATCAAGCTCACCTGTCACATTGATTCGACTCATTGTCGTATTTTTTTTATTCTCACTTGCTGATTTCTGTTCTAATGCTTTTACAATTAAAAAAACTTAATTTCATTATGTAGATTTTTAGTTTTTATTCCTCTCTGCCTACTCTAATTGCTATTATTGTAGGTACCTATATCTTGCGACTACTTCTTTGGCAAATAACTAGCTTGGGTAGGACGCCGTGACAAAATACTCAACTTGAAACTGCGCCGCGAGCTTAAAAGATTGGGAACCCCTGACTTAGTCTGTACTGATGCTCAAGTAATTTATGATTATTTTAATGAGTTTTTTATAAGCATTCGTTTGTTAACAAAACTTGAGAGATCGGGCATTAGAAGTAAATCATTAGATTGGTTTAAAAGCTATTTAGAAAAAAAGCTCTGTATTGAGATAACAAAACTAAGTACAAGCAAACCGCAAAAAAACTCTACCTTAAATTACCTTTTCACATTTATATAAATGATAATCATGGCCATTACTTTTCTATTTTCATAAACAATCTGCCTGACGCTAGCAATCATTTTATAATCAATTTTCAGCATCAAAGTGTTCCGGTTGGGAGGATAAGGTAGCTGGTAAACTTACTTATGCTCGAGGCCTAACATCCTTGATTCAGGTTTGCAACGCACCATTACTACCTTTGGTGTCTCTAGGCGGCGTGAATTTCTACCATCAGAAAATTCGTCTGCCGTAAGAGAAATGGTAAGAGAATTCACGCCGTCTACTGACACAGACGGCGTGAATTCTCTTACCATCCGGGAATCCGTTTGCTGGTTGCTTCTAATATCATAAATCAAATAAAATTAATTAGGGTTTGTAAACTAGCTACCTAACCATTTGATATTATAAAAAGTTCGAATGCAAATTTTTTTTTTGTATTTTAAATACCATTACTGTTTCTATAGAATTGCTCCGTTTAATTACCGTGTTATAGGGCAGGAGCTGGCTGCATTGAGACCTGTCATCTATTTTCAGCCTATTATTAATAGCCCTTTTGTTAACAATTTCACTGCTATGATGGTGGGGAGGTTAGCGTAGACCGTAGACGTCTAACTTTGACGACTAACCGCGTGGCCTGGGTTCGATTCCGGACGGGCCTATATAGGAATTTGTGTGATGAACATAGTACATATATATATCTGCATTTCTCAATTTTGGTCTGATCGCCTCTGTGGTCTAGCGGTTCAAGTGTTGGAATTGACTGCATGAGGTCCCGGGTTCGAATCCCGGGTCGGGCAACAAAAAAAAATTGGAATTTCCAATTTCATAATAAAAAAAATGTTGCTCGTGACTGAATATGTGCTCGGTTGGCGATAGACTTGCCACCTATCACATTGTGGGACTTAGTGTTTTCGGCTAGTCGCGGGTGCCCTGGTTGGGCCTCTGCCTACCGCTATGGGGATATGGGCGTGAAGATACTTTTTTCTCGATTTCAGGGTTACTTATTAAATTTGTTGCAATATCGATTTAAATGTTTTTGTATATATCGGTATCGTCGAGGTTCTCGAGTGGCGGAGACCGCACCGGAGGACATAATGCTGGACGACCTCCCACCCGGAGAACTGATGATCTCGTCAAAGTCGCTGGGAATCGCTGGATACAAAAGGCTGGCCGTGACTCGTGGTGATCTTTCGGATAGGCATATGTCCAGTAGTGGACGTCCTCAGGCTAATGGTGATGTTGATGAATATCGTCGACTATCACCAGTAACACACACAAACACACACAAACACACACACACACACACAATACATTTACTTTGGGGTTGGATACAAGAATTTGTCCAAGTAGGTAACAGACAACCAAATGATGGTTCTTTTTTTAGAAAGATCGTTCATGATTCCAAGGAGGTCTGATATTAGTTTTATCATATGTACAAGTTTTCCACTTATCTTGACGATCTTTTCAATAAAGTAATAAATGTCTATTGTAATTCCAACAACATTCTGAAACAATTACTATCTTTCGAAAAAATAATAATCAAATTGCGGTACCCAATGAAATAGTTCGAATCGGTTGTAGCAGTTTCACTGCCCTTAATTATGTATTTAACATTAAAGGGCATTCGCCATACACACACACTCTGTATAAATAAACTGTATTTGTTTCGACTTATAATTACATAATATGCAATGGTACGCGTACCATTTTCCTGTATCTGTGCACCTAATTACTAATTTTAATTTACAATTAGTTTACACAAACATAAACGCGCGCGCGTATGTACGCAAATACTGTGTGTAAAACACAGTATTTGCGTGGGAGAGTGTGTAACGTGCAAGTGTGAGTGTATGTGAGTTGTATGTATGCGCCTGTGGTATTACTTTTATAAGATGGATCGATTCCAATGAAGATGTTTTGTTTGAAAACTGATGTGATCGAAATGGTTCTTACTTGCGCTATGTAAGTTTTGTCGTAAGCTATTGATTTTTTTTATTTTAAGTGTGGTATCTGGTTTCCAGATGTAGGTTAGATTGTTCTGAAATAATTTTGATCTATTATTTCATTTCCAAAGCTTCAACCTCTTTGACAGAGACTTTATCACATTGAAGAAGCATATATTTGATGAACCTGTCCTTTGGGTGGAACGCTGTTGTTGCTGGCTAGATAACGTTAGTGCTCACCTCTGTCATGTTTTGAACTATCTTTTTCTTTACGTTACTTTGCATTTTACAATGCAGCTGAATAATTCGTTATAATAAGCGGAAAACCGTCACAAGAAATACATCAGGAAAATCAATTTCATACCATAAACACAGACTCGATTTATATGTATCTACACATTAGGTATGTGTACGTAGGTAGGTATATATCGCAATTATCATCCACGTTTTGTTTAACGGCAAAAGCGGAGGCTGCATGTTCTGGAGATATGCTGTGACGGACCTGTCTGCCACCAGCAACTGCTGCTGCAGTTGTTCCTCACTTGACTCTTGCAGTTTGATGGCTACTGGAATTTATATTCTCAACTACTGATAGCCTTATTCCGGAAATCGATAACGACAGGAAGTTAGTAAAGTTGTCAGTAATTTAATGTTTTGTTTGTAAGTATTTCTACATTTCTGGGACAATGATATCGATGTTTGTATCTACGTCTATTTATATGGCTATATATTCGCCTGTTTGTATCCGTGTGTTTGTCCGTGAACTTGACCATGTTTGTGTTTGCGTCCGTGTCTGCGTCCACTTCCATGTCCTCGACCGTGTCCGTCCAATGTGGCTAATCCGTCTCAGGTTGTAAGGTATGCTGTTGTAAACCTACGTAAGAAAGTAATATTATGTATTCTACAGTGATGTAGGAACTTAGGTACCAAAACATCAGAAAATATGTAGCAGGTATCTAGGTGAGTTGGTCATTATCTTAGGTTACAGGTTTTATTACTTCTTGTTTTAATGTGTAGTGTGTAGTAGTTGTAATGTGTCCGAAACCGCGGGTGTAGGCGAGTTAGCGAGACCGTGTCCGATATGTAAGCACGTCGAACATCCGCAGTCCTCGCACAAGCAGCAGCGCGCTGTCGCGGAGTCGACGTGGTCGGGTGCGGGTGGTGCTAGCAACATGTACGATATAGCGAACAAAGTGTTTTTCATAACTGGTGCGGCCGGAGGCATCGGTGCCGGGATCACCAGGACCGTTTTGAAAAAGGGGGCAAAAGTATGTACTTATTTATATCGTGTAACAGTATTATTGTTTATTCCAAAGCGCAAAGTGTGAATGTAAACAAGAAAAATCATCATGCCAATCCTAATGATCGCATTCTTCTCGTTAAACTTAAACAGAAATAACTGCTGGGTTTTCGTTTTATTGGTTGCTTTCGAATTTAAAAGTTACGAATCAAAAACCTTATTTTAAATGGTATAACTTTTTTGGAATCAAATTATACATTTATTTACAAATTATATACAATATTATAAAAAAGTTGAATCCATTTAAAATTCCAATTGCAAATTTAATAAAAAAAGCAAAACTTAACAAGATTATGATGAATGATATCATATTTTTTGAAAAATAAAACCTAAGTTATATTTTTTGTCAATAATTAACAAAATCGGCACATTAACATTTTCAATAAATTAATTTAGTTTAGGTATAAAGAGGCTGCAAAAGCAAATAGTTTTTCTTACAACAGGGAAGTGTGGTTATTGGTAAAAAATTTACTAGCAAATATTCAAAAAATGGAGCATTGAAAAATCTGTCAAAACCACGCAACTATTTTAAACAAAAAACATTCAAATTTGCTCAGTAGTTAGGGAGATAAAACATACGTGCTAGAAAACCACCTTCTTCTAATTTAAGACGACAGCTACACACTTTCAGACCACAAGAAATACATGTCACCATAGAGACACTTAAGACATTGACAGAAGAAAACAATTATCATAAATTAAAAAAAACCCATCCATAACGAGACTGAGAACCAACTCTTGACGAGATCTCAGCATTGCATCCAACACCGCATCCAACTAAGTTTATCCGTTCATAAGTTACGATATCATAGACAAACATACACACGTTCCGACCGACACGTCGACCGACACGTCGAACTTATAACATACCTCCTATTTCATCGGTGGTTAAAAAGTGTCTGAAGTTGAACTCTCTTAACGTACATTAAACCGTGCTATCAACCGACATAGACTAAGTTTTATCGAACACATTGACTGCACATACACTGTGACACACACTATACTGTAAACTTAAACCATGGAGTACTTTAGTCAAATTGATTATTGAGACGGCGAGAGTAGCAAGTAATGTTTGATTGGATGTCCTTCAATATCGGAAGCACCGCCCAAACTATAATTTCGCCTCTGTGGTCTAGCGGTGCGACGTCGGACTTGACTTGAGGTCCCGGGTTCGATTCTTGGGTCGAGCAACAAAAAAATTGAAAAAAGGAAAATTTATTTTAAAGATAATAAAGTAAAAATAAGTTGCCCGGGATTGGATAAGTGCCCAGTTTGCGATAGGATGGCCACCTATCACATTGTGGGACTTCGGCTAGTCGTGGGTGCCTTGGTTGTGCTTCTGTCTACTTCTGTGAGGATATGGACGTAAAGATAATATTATTATTATTATTATTAATAATAATGTTTATTAGCAGATACATGTGTTACAGAGTTTATTACAAGGATATTTGTATTTTTTTATTGTAGTATTATTTTCATTATTAAAACTCAGTACCTAGACTAAGTGTTGACATTGAAATTGTAATTTATTATTGATATCCTATTGACACAAACCTATGGACCAGTGACATACGTGTCTGGCCATTTTTCGTATTGAATTAGTATGGTTGTGCTATGGTTGAATTCCGTTTCGACTTTTCGGTACGGGATTCCGTTACGGGATTCAAACCGTAATCTAATCCATAACTATAATCTGAATACGGATGTGATCATAACGAAGTTTTGTTTTTCTGTTTTACAGCACGTTGCAATTTTAGATGTCAATGAAAATGAAGGGAAAGCATTAGAAGCCGAACTAAACAAAAAACACGGTGAGAACCGAGCGAAGTTCATACGGTGTGACGTCACCAGTTCGGACCTGGACTCCGCGTACGAAACCGTTTTGTCAGAGTTTGGATACATAGATGTCGTCGTAAACAACGCCGGGATTATGAATGATAGACCAAATGTGATTGAAAAAGAAATAGCTATAAATGTGGTAAGTGATAGCTTTAATGTTACTAATGTCAATTTGCTGGTACTTGCGTGTCCATCTATGTTGTTGAGACATCGGACAAAAATTAACTTGTGTTCTCCTAAATTATTGAGTTCATTTTTAACACCCGACGCAAAACAAGGGGTGTTATAAGATTGACGTGGCTTGGCCTGTGTGTGTGTGCGCGCGCGCGTTTGTGTGTGTATGTGTGTGTGTCGGTATGTCTGAAGCATAGTAGCTCTTTAGCAGATGGACGGATTTTGACGTGTTTTTTTATTTGAAAGCTGACGTGATCAAGATGGTTTTTGACTACACTTTATGGAGATCTGTCCTGGTGTTCAAGGTTATCAGCTAAGATTTGACGTGTTTCAGTGTGTGTATTTCACGTGTCTCCGTGGGTGTGTTTGTGTGTGTGTGTGTGTGTGTGTGTGTTATTTCTTTGTGTATGTCTGTCTGTGGCATCATAACTTTTGAATGAATTAAGAAATTCAATTCAAAAATTTAAGTATTTAGAGAGAATGAAAATGAAATGTTGACCTGAAAATTTAATATTGTATACAAATAAACCAACTTACTTTCACGTTTGTAAAATCAGGAGGGTTGATAATAAAATCAATATCCTATTAACAATGCTAAGAAGCACTATCTGTTTCAGACAGATTACCCACAGTATGCTCTAGTCGAGTTTACTCGGCGTTTACTTACATACTTAACCACCGTTTTTTAAATCAATGCCACCTGCATTGGACAATATAATATAAACACAGTTTTCTAATACTTAAACGGATCAACATGGAGGTGATACAAATTTAAGTCGATTTGTATAGGTACCAAAATACTAACTATGATTAAGCTCAATAAAACTACAAAAATAGACTTCAAACTATTTAATTCTGTACCATGAAACGAATCGCAATTTTTTTCGAAAGAGCTTGCTAGCTACGTACGGTTCCTAGAGGGTCCCATATAAATTTTATGAACATTCTACGTCTAGTAGTTTTTAGTTATTTTCAATAATGCATAAGTTTGTGTTTCAATTGACATAATATCTTTTTAAAAAGAATCATCAAAATCGATTTTTTATTGGCCGAGTAATCGCATAAAAAACACACATAAGCCACACAGTCGAATGGAGATCTTCCTCCTTTGTATTACACTTCCGGCGAAACCAAAGTATCGTAAACTCAATTTAAGTATAGGATAATCATTTCACCTTGAGACAAATGTTCATAATACGATATTTACTTGCCCGCAACAGTTTGAGAGAACACCACTCATGTAATCTATAATATAATATACACTTAATTACAAAATGAAAAAAAAGTGTAAAATAGTGAACTGTCCATATTTAAAATATATAACAAAAAAGCGGCTCTGTGGTTTAGTACTGGCTTCAATAAAATGATGTCCTTTGGTCCATGTTTAGACCACATGACCATATGGCTTGGCAATATTTTACATGAACATGATTTTTATAGGATCATTTATTTAATCGGATAGCAGTACACAATAATTGATGTTTCGGTTGTTGACTGCTGCTGCTCGTAGGTTAATTTGTTCTTCAATTACGCAAAATGTACACGACAAATTTTCGGGACACTTGGTATAGTTATAATCATTAGCTATATGGTAGAATGTCACAGCGACTCGCCCGGATTGGTACCACCGCCTTACCTATTCCTGTCGCAATAACGTCAGCGCTTGCCGTTGACGTGTTCTAGTTCGGAAGATAAGGAATCGGGTAAATTTACTTTTGCTCGAAGCCTAACATCCCGGTCTTAGGTTGGTAACGCACCATTACCACTTTTGGTGTCTCTAGGTGGATTTCTTACAGGAAATCCATCTGCTTGTTTGCTTTCCAATATCATAAGAATAAAAAAAATGTATAAACTATCGTTGACACCGAGCGGAAAATTAATATATTTTAACACTTTTTAGTTAATTACACAAAATCTAGTAAATAAATGAGGTTACTGAAATAAATTTATGAGAGTCTGGTACAGCGCTGGCGTGTCTGCTGGTTGTGTCACTGGGAGGAGATTTGGCAAACATTTTTAGTCTCCCGAGCGACAGCTAGTATTGATATTTAAATATAACTAGTGCGGAAGCCGTTAATATTATAACAAATTCAATAGCTGCATTGTAAAGAAACAATTTACCGGTTTTACTGGTTTTTATAATAGGTACAGTTTTTAATTGGTAATGTTAAAAACTTACAATTGAATGCTAATATGTTCACATTACAAATAGCTTTTACATAATAATCACACAATTAATGTACAGATACATATACACGACAACGATAAATTAATGTATTGCCTAGAACTACAAACGCTTCTTATGTGTACGATGTCTTTGAGACAGCGCGCGGCGGCGGCGGGTCAGCTCGGGAGCACCCGAGACCACACGAGACATTTCCCTGTGTACACGCACCATATCTTATAAACGGAAACGTCCATTCACAAATCAAGAGCTCCTTACTAATTATAAGTATACGAAAATATACTTGATGTTGTTTAAAAAAGTTAGTAAATTTTTTGCAGACAAAATGGAGGACGGACGGACGGAGTGTTACCTAGTTAATAGCTGATATTAATAGAAATAATAATAATTCTATGAATCTCCGATAAAACCTTTATGTAATGTAGCCAAGAATTACCTCGATTACGTAAGCTTTCAAAAGAAACTGCATAACTGCATCGAAATCGGTCAAACCGTTCCAAAGTTGTTGCCACAGACATACGTGCATACGTTTTCCGTCAGAGATTAATAATACCCCTCATTTTGCATCGAGGGTTGAAACAACTCATTACAATTGTTTGGAAGCTACGATGCCACAATTAAATACACATACACACAAAAAGAAGTCACACTTAAAACACCTCTCTTCTGTGATGTGCTTTGTAAGAACTGAAAAGATTACGAAACATGCATAATACCAAAAGTTTAAAAGTATGATCCATCAGCCATCTCACATTAAATTCATCAGGTCCTTGTCTTCAAGTCATCGTCATCAGATAGATGTACAGTTCTAGTAAAGGCGAATTGAATGAGTCCAAACTCTATGGTTTTACCAGTAGGCATTTCATGGTAACTGTCAATCCTATCTTCGATCTCCATCATCAGACCAGCTCAGTGTACCAGCATTCGTTAGCATTTTATCTGTAAGATCTCACATAAGTTTAAAAGTAATATAAATATTCATAATGTGCCTGATATTCATTCCGATGCTTGCAAATGAGCTGATGACCCTCAACTCCTGAACAGATCTAAGATCCATCTCGATCACGTTAGTTTTCAAATGTGTGCTTAATATGAACTACAAAGATTACGAAACAGAATATTGTAACTTTTAAACTTTGATCCATCCGCCACCTCTCAGTTTCCAGGTCCTTGTCGTCAAGTCCTTCTCATTAAAAATATGAACAGATCTAGTTTAGACGAATCTAATAAGTCCAAACTTGATGGGTTTACGAGTAGCTGCATTCCTGGGTTATGTCTGCTTGTATGTCTGTTCATGAGAAACGAAATAAGTATTATTGATGGATTTTCATATTGTTTTCAGTAATAGACACGGGGAGCCCGTGAAGGTTTAGATGTACAGTTAGTTAAAGTTTTGTGTAAATTTGTTGAAATATGACTACATTTATTCAACATGTCGGAAGATTTCCCCGAAAATTCTGCCTGAAACCCTTTAAATTACGAAAAAAAACAATATACAGGCATATTGTCTCCCCTTTCTAGCTTAACAAAAAGCGTTACCGGGCCATCTATTTTGACTTAGGTAGATGTAAAATTGGAAATATAGAGATTGCAAAGCTAGAGCGTTTAGATTCAGAAGCTTGGAAGAGATACAGAGATTCTTTTTCTAAGTTTTTTATAAGAACGCTCAATCTACCACTACATAAATGTCAAGATAATAGAATGTTGCACAGACGCTCGCCCTGAACAATGCTACTTCTTTACATATTCCTACCGCCATTAAGTCGGTACTCGTCATTGTTGTGTTCTGTGCTAGCACAAGCTAAGCTCTAGAGCTTAGGATAACTGGTAGATTTGCACTTCTTTCTTAGGATCGCGTCCGTAAGGTAGCAGCGCGCTAGTTTATTCTAGAGAGTGTGTGTAACTTTTTGAAGACCTGAAAAATGCTGACATTTACATGTTATTACCTTACTTCAAGCCACAACTATATTACTGCCCTATTTAAATATTAAGTTTTATAAACATTCATTTTAAATAGTCCGCAAAAATAGTTACCTTTAATCACGATATGTGTACCTAGAAATAGTCGTGACGTCACCAGCCTGCGCATGCGATTGCCGTCGGCAAGAATATGTTGAATGTTTTGTTTACATTACAGTCCTGTATTTTGCCCAGATAATAATTATTGTAATAAAAAGTTTGCAAGTATTCTACATAAAAGTTAAGTTAAAAACAAGACTTGGTATGCAGTTTCAGAACGCATTTTAGACTTTCCATAAATTCATGCTAATTATTTGCATCTTAGGTTTACATAATTTTTCGGCTTTTTCGGCTACGTGGTTTTACTACTTTACAACCAGATAAATATGGCAATTGTCAAACAAAATCATGCACAGGAATATCTGAAAGTTTCGACTCTATATACCATAATCCGTGTCGTATCCCACCCACTAATTTTGCGTGCACCAAATAAATCTAGACACACATCTATGTAGGTGGTAAAAGATGGGGATCCCATTTTTTTTGCTAATAAATTATATCAACATCATGCTAAAGCTAAAGAAAAAAAGAAACGGTTGGTTCTAAAGAAAAATCCCATATAATACCGCTTCACCGTAATGCCCGGTATGGCAGTTAAATGGCCAGAAAGAGCGTAGGTTTCGATACATAATATGTATATATGTTTCAAGTAATAATGTGTAGATTACATTCTAGCGGCCCTTCAAATCATTTGCATCAAAATTATTTGAATGTGTCAGTCACTAAATCGGTGTGTCTTAGATACTAATAATACCTAAAATATTGTGTAGCTTTGCAGTTGAAACTTTACAATATGTTTAATAAGTTCACTATAAACATCGTACCTTGAAAAGTTTTTTTATATCCGGTGTAAGTCAAACCTCAGTTTTGAGGGTTAAAAAACCCGACTTCATAATTTACGTCATGGGGTATTAAATTTTCAAATTTCGTATTTTTTGTTGTTTGTCTTTTAGCTTAAATACCAAATTTCAGCTTATTAGGACTTCAGGAAGTAGGTATTACATTAATTTTGATTATGACCAGAAAAACAATTTTGTCAGCCGATTCGCGAGGGGTTCTTAGATATCAATAACATTTTAAGTATTTAAGCTATACAACCTAAACTTTATGTTTGTGATAATAAACCAACATATACCAACAAAGTTTAAACCAACTTAATACACAAAGTTCACAAACACATATCATATTCTGTTTTTTTTATCTAGTCCACTCGAAAATCCAAGTTGTGAAGCTTAAAAAACGACGAAAAGCTTCGAAAAATGGTGGGTAAGTAAGTAAGGAGGATTAGATAGTGTCTTAGCGTTTTGTTTTTTTCGTCTTGGCAAGGGTGGCTACCGTGGCCCTAGATAACGGAAATCACCAAAGCAAATTAAAAAAATGTTGAGTTTGATTGCCAAATTCTTGATGACGACAGCGATAACGGTTATATGAGAATCGCGGTATAATTTTAAAAAGCAATGTTTGCGATCTGGAAACAGCTTGTTATCCGAGTAAACTATGATACTAGAAATATGTATCAACACCTAAACGGATCGTGAAGAAATTCGACACAATTACATTTTAGTGACGACTTTATAACTACTTTTATTCTGACAGCTCAAGTGCTTCCTGTGAGAGGCCGATTATAATACGTGGCAAGAACTACGAGGATTAACTTTTTAATAACTATCCATGAAGTTAAAGGATTATTAGGCGTTTTTTTTTGCTTGAGCGAATCTGAAAGTAACAATAATTATCAAACGACTACAACGGCTGCCTCACGTCGGGAGTTGCGACACTGATCCTGACCTTGCGGTCAGTACCGGTGTGAGCTCCTCTACGTACGAGTATGTGAATCTGTACCGTAAACTGCAACATACAGATGTGTAGAAGTAGTTCTATAGGATCAATGTATTAAGTCCCTTACGGAAGTTTAGCCTCTAACCTACCGTCCAAACCGGAAAAAGATAAGGCGAGCACTTATGCCGTGGGGAAATAGGTACGGTGGCAACAACATCGTATAATAGTAAAATAGTCAAAAATTAAAAAAAATCAGACTCAAAGTAAATTATGTCATTTTTAATATTTTACATTTACTTACGCAAGAACAATGACAACATAACGAACATGACCTCGCGCGATGTATTGATAACAGAAAGCAGATCGCGAACGTTTTAGCGGATATAACTATGTTTTAAATTTAATTGTTTATATTTATGGTTATAAAAAATAATACAATTATTTTCCTCAATACAGCCCTCAGCTTCTTGTATTTAAAACAATGTGAGTTTTGGTGCCATGCAGATTAAAGATGGTCTCCGTTTTTTCATAATTATTAAATTTTGTGTTTATGACATTAATTAAACAATGTTGGTGTAATTTTGTTTAATTTTATTTAGTGAAAGTGCTTAAGTGTATTATACTCAAGGAAATTAACGTGTTGTTTATTTTCTCGTTGCCGCTAAAACTCATTAGTTAGGTAGCCCCCGCTTTTCTCAAGACCATGACATGACTTTCAATGACGATTTATAACTAACTTTCAATAATTGAAGCCCTATTTTGGTTTAATTGGGTAACGATGAAAATTTTAAACATAACAATAGCAAATTTAGCATTTCTTCTATCCGAATAGGTACTATCAATGCCAATGCCAATATCCCATGTCTAAAACTACAAAAAAGAAGAATAACAGCAAAGAATTGGTCGCTTGTTTGCTTACACGTGACGTCATCGAGATGATTTTGGCGTTCAGCACATCATGGCGGTTTGTTGTATTTTGTAGTACTTCTTTTCTTATGATATTGGAAGGCAAACAACGCGCGCACACGCACACACGCACACACGCACACACGCACACACGCACACACACACACACACACAGGGAGTGTGAGAGAGAGAGAGAGTAAGAGGGGGAGACAGGGAAACTTGCTAATTTGAATAACGACAATTTCCACTTAAAAAACACAGTATAGAATCCTTATTTTTTTAATATTTTTAAATTTCAGACAGCATTGGTGAAAAGTTCATTAAGGGCGTATGATTTGATGCGAGTGGACAAAAGTGGCAACGGTGGAACCATCATCAACATTTCCTCGATAGTCGGTTTGTGTCAAAGTAGATTCATACCAACATACAGTGCGACTAAAAGTGCGGTGCTGCAGTTTAGCAACTGTCTCGGGGTAAGTATACCAACATGCAACATAACTAAGAGGCATGCTCCGCTGGTTCGGTCATGCGGATTATAATATATACAGTGGTGATCACTAGATACAAAATATGTTTAATTTTAATACTTATATCGCCTTGTTGGTCGATGGGTTAGCATACACTTTTAACACTACCGATCAACTGCGAGGCTCGGGTATAAATAATTCCCAACGTTTGTGTACTGAACATTTAGATGTTTGCATTTCTGAGTGTTCAATAAACTTATTCTGAAGTCTAAATACTTTAATCGTTTACAAACACCTGTAACACAAGCATATAATTTGCTTACTTTGTGTGCTTTAGTATCCCTGGGAAAAAGACGGGTTGCACTCCAGGTGTGCCGGCAGAAGTGAAAACTTGAATATTAACGTTGTGCATTTTTGATATTTTAGAATCGTTAGGAAATAAATTTTATCACGAATTGCTTTTAATTATCAGTACGAAAGTACTTGCATTTATGTCGTAGAACACAATATTAATTTATTCCGCTATCGTACACAAACATGACAACACGAAGATTCGCGCTAACGCCCTGCGCCGTATTACGAATTTTTGTCTTACGAATCAGGTCACGTGTCCTGACGGAAGTTTAGAAGTTTTTACCTATTTTAAAAAAAGTGCGCAACGCCGCTAAAGAAGTTTTCACTTCAATAAACAAATTGAATCCAACTTTAAAGTAAGTCCATTATATGTTTGAGTTAAGAGTGTTGGTCAATAATACTGATGCGTACAAATACCTAAATAAATACCAGAATAAATTTAATAAACACCCAGACTAATAAATGTAGACAGCTAGATGTTGATTACAAAAAACATGTCAGCTTTTGAATCGAACCCGAGCGTCAAAGCTGGTCAGTAGGGCGTGTACGCTGTATTATGTGTCATCGCAGAACTGACTAATTTTTCAATCGACAAAATGTGGGAGAAAGTTTTTAATTTGACCTGCATGTTTTGTACTTTAAACCACACTTATTAGTAGAGAAGGTACTGATCCCTCTGACTGATCGCGTCGCACAACTCTACGAAGTGTTTTTTTATTTTATTGAAACAGGCGTTACTCTGCGGAAATCCATTATAAAAGATGTAAAATAAGCCTTTATTTTGCTAATTCCGCGTAAGCAGTGTAACCGTTGTGGCAAATAATCCTCCAAACGACACAGAATGTGACA
>NJDC01001633.1:107482-123274 GCA_002245475.1 Calephelis virginiensis | reverse complement strand
CTAAAAACGTTGTGGAATCAACAAGGTTCAACTTTTCCCATTAAGTTGCACATTGGTCTCTACTGGCCTCACATTAGGCATTGAAAACTTAATACATTTAGTTTTTTTTTTCATTTAAAAAAAGATTAATTACATTGAACCAGCCTACAACTTTCGAAATCGCAGTGTTCGTTTCGTCATACTTCCAATTCCATGTTTATCCCTTACGTAGTAAGGTAAATCATTGATATGAATGATGATTGATATGAACAGAAAATGCCCTAGATTGGAACCCTGGGGCATACCCATTGTTATAGCAGCACCTGTCAATTTGATACCATTAATCTCAACCTTCTGAATTCTTCTACTCAAGTAAGAAATCAGAAGGTCGAGTGCTTTATTTCTAATTCCGTAATGGCGTAGTTTCCTGATCAATGTTTCATGATTAACGCAATCGAATGCCTTGGACAAAACACAGAATACACCAAGGGCATCCTGTGAATCCTCCCAACATTCATAGATTTTCTTCAATAATTCCACACCAGCATCGACCGTCGATCTACCCCTTGTAAAACCAAACTGTTTATCATGAAATAAGAATAATTTATTAAAATGTAACAACATTTGATTAAGTATAATTTTTTCAAATATTTTACTCAGGGTAGGTAAAATGGAGATAGGTCGGTAATTGGAGGGATCAGTTGAAGTTCTAGATTTAAGAAGAGTTATAACTTTACTAAGTTTCATTAGATCAGTAAATACTCCATGAGTAACACAACAATTAAATATTACAGCTAAATAAGGAGCAATAACGTTTATTACTGAAGCAATAATTTTTATAGAATGTCCCCACAAGTCTAATGTATTTTTAATTTTTTATGACTTAAAAGCTTTAACTATATCTTTTGCCTCGACAAATAAAAATTCGAAATGATTTTTGCACTTATTAACATATTGCTTCAGCAACGTTTCTGAAGTATTAGGTGATGAGCTGAAGGCTTTGGTAGTGTCAGCTGCAACGTTGGTGAAGAATTTTTCAAACTCCGTAGCTACTTCAAATTCTCCTTTTATGTCTACATCATCAATCTTCAGTTTATATTCTTCATTAGAAAATCTGTTTTTTCCCAGTTTCACAATTAATAATATTCCATGTGGCTTTCATTTTATTTGTTGATTCTTTTATTATATTTTAAGGTACCTAGATTTTGCAATAATACAAGCGTTTTTAAATGTTTTGAATATTTTTTTTTACATATTCCTTAAAATCAATGTTGTGATTATATGCTTTTTCATTATATAACTCATATAACTTTTTTCAACTTTTATAAATTCCCAAAGTTGCCTATTTACTAAAAGCTCTACGATTTATATTCACTGTCATTTTTTTAGGTGTAAATGTCTGATGGTGCAGTGCTTGTATTAAGGTAAAAAGTGAATTGTATAAAATGTTTGAGTCCTCAAGATAAGACAACTTTGGCAGTTTTTCCATTAAGACAGTCTCAAATCTTTTTAAACGATTTGCATTAACAGGAACAAAAACATTGTATTTTCTCTGAGCTTTTTGAATTATTCTTGGCAGTGTAATTAATAGTCCACAATGATCTGAATCTATCTATCTATCAATACAAGTGGAACTTGTAGCTGTTATGCTAGTAGGCTCAAAGAAAATGTTGTGCAAGTTGTATGACCTAAAGAGATTTAAAAACTTTAGTGACTGAGTCGACGATTCTAATATGTTTATATTGAAGTCTTCACAGATAATAACATTGGTCTTTGAATTAGTGGCTTTAAACAAGACCTCATCCATTCTCATTTCAAATTCATCATAAGGTATACAAGGGGGCTTATATACGCTTATGACAATAAATTGCTCAAACTCAACACAAGCAATCGCGATAACTCGTTCAACAGAAAGGCTCACAATATCTCGACGTTCTTTAAATTTAACATGTTTATTGGCAATTGTTAGGGAGCCACCATGTATCATTGTTGTTCTGCTGAATGAGTTGGCAACCTGGTACTGATTGAAGTTGAACATGAGCTGATGGCTTTTGAGCCAATGTTCAGTTATACATAATATATCAATATTGTTACAGCTCATAAATAACTCCAATTCTAAATCTTTGCCCATCAGACCTTGAATGTTTTGATGTACCAGGTTCAAATTACAATTTCTAATCTTTATATTGTTTGCTGATGGGTGCCTTTTATTAGTGTTACTTTTGCCAAAGTACAACGTTTTTACAACGGACATCCCATATGTAAATGGGATGTCCGTTGTAACAATTTCACTAAAATTAAATTGGACATTACTATTTATATGTGAAATGTTGCTAGAGGTTATCTCTATTGTCTCACCAAGTAATTTAAATTACTTGGATCATGTTTAAAATTAAAAGTATTACTTGACTGCTCAATAGAAGCAGTTGTATTAGCCAAGTACTTGGCTATCTTAAATATGTATATAGCGATAATGTTATTTGTCTTTTGAAGTAGGTAGAAAGATAGTAACTATTTGTTGTCATTAAATAATTAATTCGAACAAATGAATTTAAGTCAAAAAACTCAAATTTATTGTCTTACATTGACATAGTCTGTAATTTAAAATTACATTTATATCGAATATATTTCGGCCTGTGGGAAATTTTTACTTTAGGGTAATGCAAAGAGATACATTTTCTCAACTATTAAAACAGACAAATTGTTGAAATATTTTTTTAAAATCAATGAAATTTGTGTTTCCTCTTCTCCCAATACAAAGTATTAATACAGTGTTTTGATTAAAAGTATTGGAAATAACTTTATTTAATATTTGAGAAATGTTGGCCCCCGGCATGCAAAAATTACACACTGGAGTACTAAGTTTCTCTGTCAAAATTGCACCCATATTTTTACCAATTTCATCACTATACATAATTATTTTCTTATTCTCTTTGTTATAATAATTGTTATGAAACGCTTTGCTCAAGTTTTCAGGCTGACATATAGATAAGAGAGGCTTGACTGATTTTGTCGTTGAAACTGATTTAGACAAGTTTGGTTTGGAAGGTGTATGGTAAAGTAAATGATTTTCAAACAATGAGTTACACCTATCTTCGTTATATTGACATAGATCAACCAAGCTATTAACAGCCAAAATGTGTACTTAAATTTCTTTTTGTGCCAGTTCATATTTACATGTAATGCAATGCAAAGAATTTTCTAAACTATTAATTTCAGCCTGCAAACTAAGCATATCTAATTCATATTTATCAAGTTTATTTTTAGTTTTAACATAATTTTCTTTACACAAAAATCGTAACTTTTTAACAAGAGCTGGTTTTTGTTATTTTTTTTCTTGAGACCTTTTAATGATTTTGTTTATTTTGATATACTTTTTTAGTTTATTTATACTATGAAACATAATATCAAATTGCCAAGTTGGGAAAAAAAGTATTTGATTTTTTTTTTTATTTTTTTGATGTGACCGTGAGACACAACGAGCTATGTATCGAAAATACTATTATACAAATTGAAAAAAAAATCTAACCCGAAGCGATGATTTGTTGTTTAATTATTGATATTACGCTACTTTAGGTCGGATGTGATTGTTGCAGTCGGAGCTGAACTTCAAACGCTCAGGAGTACGAGTGGTGACGGTGTGCTTCGGAACAACAGAGACGAATCTCGTCAGTGGACGTATTGGATCTATTGATGAAGAAAGTGAAGAGTTACTTGAAGTAGCCATAAAAAAACTGCCATCTCAAGAGTGAGTTAACGTTTTCTTTTATTACATCACAGTAACAATATCGGCAAGACTTAAAACCAAATGATAAAAACCAGAGCAGTTAAAGAGAAGTTGCCAACCTGAGATAGGGATATGAAATTGTTTGTGTAAACCTACCTCGTTCTTCTGTTAATATAAAGAGGGGTCATCGGTGGAATGTGTCTGTGGAAAACCGAGGAAAAAATTTAGACACAAAAGGATTGATATTTACTTTGTCAATCTTAATATCATTCCTAATTGTTGGCCGCTATACAAATTGTTATAAGAGACATTAATATTAATTACGTAAACTTTTTAATAAGTAATCGGTAATTATAGAAAATTTATTTCAATTCAATTTTTTAAAAGATGTAGTGTACCTACAATAAATATTATACATAATTAAGCCCAGTAGAAGTGCAAAAACAGACTCCGACTATTTTATTTGGAATTGCAAATTATTCCGAGAAGTTCGTCCCAAAATAATTAGTTATACACATGGATTTATCAACATTCTGCTAATGGTTGTGAGCTATACTTAATAATTGAACATTATCATTGATAAGGTCGTCAATATAAACAAAAATGTACGCACTATTAACTGTAATTTGTAAACCACAAGTCGGATTATGATAAAACTGATATGGGACTAACTTGGAGTTTTGACCTATATTTAAAAAAAATAATCATCGAAATCAGAGTAAACGCTTAACGAATATACAAAAAAACATAGCCGAATTGAGTACCTCCTCTTCTTTTAAGTAGGTTAAAAAGAACGACTATTTCTGCCCCAATGGCGAACAAATAGTGTTTAAGGAGTCAGTGGACCTGATGTACATACAAATAAATAAAATATTAGGATTTCAATTCGAACTTCGACTTGTTTTTTGAAGTGAAAACTTCTTTAGCGGCGTTGCGCATTTTTTAGGAATGGGTAAAAACTTCTAAACTCGCGTGAGATTCGTAAGACGTCAGATTCGTATAATGCAATATTCCATTGCCAGTGCTTTAACGTTACGACAAGCGTAAAACTTTGAATGTATTATTAGACGTCATTCAGCGCTTTATTTGTTACTTTATCACAATAAACTTGAATAGAATCAGAAAAAGCTTAAACCCTTAACTGTTTAATGTTTTGTGTGATATTATTAAACACTTTATTTCATTCAGCGCTTGATTTGTTTTTTTTTTACACTATTGAATGAAATCTGACAGCGTTTAACCGCTGAACTTTTAAACGTTCTGTGTGATATTATTAGATACTTTATTTCATTCAGCGCTTGATCTGCAGTATTTAATAATTGTCCTCTAAAGTGTAAACTGTTTCTTGCTTTGAATGATTTGCAATTTGTGGTAGATAAAATCCTTTGTTGGCCATGTTACTACCAATGTTACTACCAGTAGTAAGATCGGTATATTTTTCGGTTTTTAACCGGACAACAGTCCAAAGGCAAAAGCGATTTTCCCGCCTGATGGCCAGCACGTTTGGCGAAAAATGGCGGCAAAATAAAATTGGCGAATAACGATGATATCTTTCGATTTATGTATTAAAAACATATAAATGTATATATTTTTAGAATCCTTGAGAATTAAGCTACGTAATAATGTAAAAATGTGTATATTTAACCTCAAAACCATTTGCAACAAACAAAATTTGAAAAAACTTTCCGTGTTTATTTCCAATTTTTCCAAGAAAAACATTTCTTATTAAAAACAAACGTGTTTTATTTACCTTCTGTATACTTTATTCGAAAGAACATGAAACGTTTAACAAAATGCAATTACAAAAACAACAATGACCATGCAAATATTTTATAACACAAGCTCTATAGAATTAAATTCTTGCATGTTCGAAAAAGTGTCACGTGCTATCTAATCTCTTATTATCTCTTATTATGGAGTATTTAGTGGAAGACACTCATAAAACTTATATGTTTTATCTGTAGATATGTCATATAAACATATTTACAAATGTTATTTACAAGAATAATTTATTATATAATTAAAAATAGTTAAAATCGAGCGGGCCGTTACGTCACAAGTACATACATACATACATGACCGACTTAAATATCGCTAAATTTTATGTAAAACTAGTTAATTGATGTGTAGTGTTTTATAAAATTGTTTATCACTTACCAAAATATAATTTTAACACTTAACTAACACATTTTCACATCACTTTTTGTTTTCAAGTCACTAACCGACCACATACTCGAAAAAAGCGCAACGGATGAATAAATCACGCCAACTCAACTCGTTCCGAAAATTTTTTTACAATATTGATATACTTCAAACTTTTTAATACGACGGGTTGTTTATTCTGCTACAGACTAAAAAAAATGTTTGGATACACGAAGTTTACTTGAACAAACTGGAATTAAAAATGGAGCGCGGCAGTCGAGGCCCAAATCGGATCGGGACCATTGAGCGGACTTTTTTTAGACACCCGATATGGGCTGCGGACCGTTGACTGGTTAATACTGCAGTTGTAAGTTGCAAGAAGAGGAATATTAAATTGCCTATCTTACTACCAAGTGACTATAGTTGTTAAACGGGTTACTTATTTGCCGTTATTAATACTGCAGTTGTATGTTATTAAAATGAGAATAACATATTACCCGTCTTACTACTACCCGCCTGTAGTTGTTACATGGGTAACTTGATAGCATTGCAGTTGTAAGCAGAGAGATTAAATTGCCTATGTAAGGCCCACTTGTACGTTCCTAGGTTAACATATTTAACCCTAAATTAGCTTCCAATTTAGGGTTAAATCATTATTTTCTCTTGCGCAACCTCGAGCTTGCACTATGCCATAGGTTATATGTTTAACTATTTAATCCCTCGAAGTTGGAGGGTTATATTTCTAACTCTAGATTTGTAACGTCAAAATTATAAGGTTATGTCGATTTGTGTTGTGTATTTGAAGATAAATAACATAATTTACTAAAGTTCCTATTATTTGTTTTCTCATGATGATGAAGAAATTGTTGAATTCAGATTTTTTAATGGGAGAATTGCAGTACAAATAGACCATTTAAGTTTACAGAGAGACAAAGCATTTCATAGAAGATTTAGACTTGGAAAAGGAAACGTTCTATATTTATTAGATAAAATTGAGCATAAATTAATACAGCCTACACACAACCAGCCTGTTTACAGCGAGGCTTTATCGCCTATGAACCAACTTCTGTGCACGTTAAGGCTGTATTTGACTTGTGATGATTTATCGGATTTTACGGTATCTAGATAAGATTTCCTATTGTTTCCTATTTTTATTGATAGCTGGTATAATTATAATTCATTGCGTTCTACATAATTTGGCACGTCTAATAAATGACGAAGAGCCCACTATTGATGCTGAATATCCTCTTTTACTTGGAGAATATGACCCAGAAGCAGCCAGCCACTTCACAGTCCAATTGTGTTAGGGATACCTGGGGATCTTGTGTATGTGAAGTGCTAATAATACAACATTTTTGGTTATTGATTTGAGTAATTATTTTTATTTTTAAAAAATATTGTCTAAAATAAGAAATATAAACATCTCAGTTGAAGTTTGTTTATTTCACTTTTTTTCTAAGAAATATAATTAAACGCAATTTTTCGTAATGAGCATATTTTGCCTCAACTTCTTCAATTTCCGTTCCATTAACTTCTTCTATTTCAATAGGCGACACATTTTGATATTGCATTAGACCGCTCGCGCTGTTTCCATCATTAATCGTATAAAGCCTGCCGATAGTTGGCCCAACCAAACCTTTTATTTTGTCCAGTAGAGAGTCATCAGGTCGTCTTGGTGGTGGTCCACCTCCAACAACATTAATTTTTCAATAACATGTTTATATTTAAAAATAATATCACAAAGGAGAAAACTGTCGCTACTAGTAAAATTATCTATCTTATTTCTAAAAAGTAATGCAAAACACTGTTGCGAGAATGACATGAGAATAGTTATGTTATATGTTATTCGCACTTTCGTATTTGGCTGGATGTAAAAAGAATGAATGAATTTGAGTTAACAGAGTAAAAATGTTGGGTTACTCTACCCAGAGATAATTTTTGTTCGTGCAAGAAAAATCTCGAGTTAAAGATTAAAAAATTAACTTCGGGTTTACAACCTCGGAGTTAAATAATTATCCTACGAATTCCGTGCAAGTGTGCCTTACTACCTTAAAAACAAACTTTGTCCATCTCCAAGACACAATCTAAGAATCATGTTATATATAAAATTAATTTCCTGGGATATGATGGATAGAGATAAAAAACAAAAGAATCAAACTTTCTTGTTTAAAATGTCACAAATAACAAGTAATAATATGATTAATAATTTTTTTAACTCACTTACTAGTAGGTATTAATAAAATGTATATTATTTATTTTGAAATTGCAAACATTAACGCATTTTTAAATTATTTCAAGATTTAAGGACAACTAAGAAAACCAAAACAGTTGGTTGCTTTATTTTAGTTTTGTAAAACATCTTTTAATTTGTTTCGACTTGTATTGTAGTTATATCATAGTTTCTCAGTTAATAGTAATTACAGTACAACATTGTGAAGAAGTTTAGCTGTTTTTGAAAATGTTGTAAGCTTAACAAAGGAAATAATTATAGAAGGAAAATCGATAAACACATATATGTCGTAGAGATGATATCACACAATCGCGGGCGAAACTGGAACCACGGGACTTGGAGGCCGAGAGCTCACAACTTGAGGGTAGTTAGTTAATAATTCAGAAATATCAAAACAAAGCCGTAACACCTGATCTAATCGTACAACCACATCGTAAACCTAATCATAATTATAAACAATAGAGTAGCTACGTAATGACTCACTACACTGTTAACAAAGATAACCACAATCATGCATAAACAACTATAGCGTACACCCATTTGTTACTAAACAAACCATCAAACATTGGAGTAAGCCTGCATTGCATTGGAGCATTGGAAGCATTGGAGTATATATATACAAAATTATATGATTTTTGAAGCAATTCGTGTAAAATTATTCCCTAATCATTCCAAAACATCAAAAAAACAACAAATGCACAACGTTAATATTCAAGTTTTCACTTCAGAATACATTTTTTTAATTATATTCTAATTCCATCTCCCTACCACCTTGCAGCACGTAGACGTGAGAATAGGTTAGGTTAGGTGATTTTACCGTGCATCATCAAGACCCGGTTGGAATCCACCGCTTTATTTATCACTACTGCCAAAACGATAATGCTATGTTCCGATTCGGAGTATAGGGAAGTCGATTGATTTTCACAGTAGGCCTTACATTCCGAAGACAGGAATGCGACGCACCTGTACCAAATATGACATCCATAGGCCACAATTGTCTCTTACCATTGGGTGAGCCGTAAGCGTGTTATGTATGTTTATCGCATAAAAACATCTAAATTTGGTTGTTTTGTAGGTGTATGCTTTGTTTGGAAAAGGAACTGTACTACATAGGTTTAGAATAGGTAAGAGACTACCTTCAAATCTAAGCTTTGGTAGGTACATCAAAATTTGAGTAATAGCAAAAATATCATTGCTTGGAGAAAAAAGGTCATTGTTAGGCGGTCAAAGCCACTAGGTCATGTGCAATGGTTATTGGAGTGGCAAAGTCGTTCACAGGACCTGTGGCCGCTGTGTAGTAATGTGAGCGCACATTGTTTCGTAACGCGCTAGAGGCCGGCCACAATTTTGTTATGATTTCTACAACTTTCCTAATCGGAGGTCAGTTCAGTATCACCGCCGACCATCCGCTGCCGGTGCTCTCGATGTTTATGCAATTATACTCGTACATACAATTTTAACATTATAGTTGATTTCCAATGTGATTAATCTTTCCAACATTACTCGTTTAATATTTTTATAATTTTTCAAGGCAAAACCGCAAATTATATTTTTTACTTGTCTTCACCTAATTTGCAGGTTTGTGTACTTTCGGGTTCCAGTACAACAGAAAAAATCATTTTCTATCTCCTGTGTGTTGTTTGTTGGCATCGCTTACCCATTGTTTTAATTACGTAGTTTGAAAATTTACAAAAGTACGAGTATGTTAATGCTTTATGCTTAAAATAAACCTCATATGGGTGTAGCTTATACCTATTAGATTTTTATAATTTGAACATTTTTTTAGTTACATATACCGAAGTAAATCACAATTAATATCTGTATGGTGGTGTTCAAAAATTTAAACGGTTTTTAGTACATCTATTAAAAAATATCTGCATGAAAAATAACATGATTTAAATAAGTTTTAGTTTTTTCTCATAGGACTTACTAAACTAACAGAAAGCTCACCCACCTAACGACAAAAACATATGAAAATACTGAAAACGTTGTGGCAACACTGAGGCAGGGCAGCCAACATATTAACAAAAGGACTTTCGACAGAGAATAGTATGTAGGAAACCACAATAATTATGATTGACTTTAGGGTCAAAGAATTACTATCTATGAAATGAACAAAGAAATCTTAGAATGTGAATTGTCAAGTTTATCTAAAGCACAATGGATATTGTAATGTACGGAAAGATTTCACCGATAACACCAAGAAAAAGGAATACAGATCAGTGACTGTAACCCGCGGCTTTACGGGCGTATTCAACTTATTTAAATCGGTACCCAACTAGCAATTTTATCTTAGGAATATGCTTATTTAAGAACTAAAGTCTTATAGCAGACTTATTTGTGTCTTGATTTTGACAGTATATCTTAACAAGCATTATTCAAGGCAATTTATACCAAAAGAACAGTTACTCTCAATACACACTCTTATAGAAATGAATAAGGAATCGTTATAAGACATTTATAAGATAGTTATCTTACAAGTGCATTTTTCAAGAACAATTGCCCTTAAGTACTATTTGTACTTAAAAAAGCATCTTAGTAGTGTATTCATTCTTATTAAAGTCTGTAGTAAGTGTTTTATTAGATTTGTATCCTTAATAAACTCTTGCATACAACTGCTATAAAGCTAAGAGGTTGTAAGTGTAAATGGTATTTTCCAAGTCAACTATAAGAGTAGAAGCATAATAGTAGTGCCCTATGAGAATATTTTGTCTTATAAAAGACTTATGGATTCCTTATTAAGAATGTCTGCCATTACGCGGTTAAATAATAACGGATAAAACATTTGCAATAGTTAAAATGGAATTTCAGAAATGGAAAAAAATTAAGGGATGTAAAGCAGGAAAAAAAAACATAAAAAATACACAGATTCAATAAAGAAACTAAAGTTATTACAGTAAAGTGACACTAGTACGCCAGAAAATGATGATTTAGCCTGTAAATTATTTGATGGTTCCGTACAGAACCAAAAAAAGCATCTTTGAAAATGAACATGAACTGGCATTTTTAATGCGGACAACGATGAAAGTCTTGAAACAGACAATACCAATTATGAAAAAATTTCTATTTTTCTGAATATTCAGTTTTTATTTAGGTAATTCACATTCACCATGATAGTGGTCTTTTGTAGCGAATTCGTGGCAGATGCGGCGTGCAATATTTTTTTACATTGCTTTATACTACTATAAAATAAAATGGCTTTTTAGGTCTATTGGTGTTGTACCATGTTATGTAACCATAGTAAAAAAAAATCTGTGAAAGGATAAAGTATGTTATAACCCAGTGACATTTCCTCTTCTTGAGCAATCTCATTTCTTTCTTGCTCAAAAAACGGTCAACATCCATTTTGTGAACCATTATCGTCGTGACACGACCAGGGGTATCCAGTCACACCGCTCTAAAAGAGTTAATGATAGTACATTAATTGTGATTCATACGATTTACGACGAGGCGACCCACCGTGGCGTTACTGTACTCAATGACCATATGTCTATGCTTTTACGACCCCTTAAGAAGAGTAATAGCGTTGCAGCTGTGGTGAGGCGCGTCATCATGGATGGCATGGGCTATACTAAGGGCGGTTAAAAAACGAATGTCTCATATCACAGATATTTGTTAAATATTTGATCTGAGGCTATCTTTATTATTACCGCCTGCGGTAAGTACAAAATTTTATGTCTTCACCTGGCCAGGGAGTAGGATTTCCTGCGCGCCATAGTCAACAACTCACGGAGCGGTTTTTACCCACGCCCGCGGCGGTTGTGGGTGAGCGGCTTCTGTAGAATGTAGATTTACATACTAAGACTAAGATCACATGTTACGATGCGTTCACACCCGCATCGCCCGCGGTTGTTTGCGGTTCCCGCGGTACCGGTCGCCCGCCGGTAGAATTGTACAAGTTTGCAGGCGACGATTTCAACCGTGACGGCTTTGTGGTCGCGCAAATTACCGATCTCGTGAGTTTTGAAATAAAACCGTAGTGCGGGCGCGGGTAAAAACCGCTCCATGAGTTTTTAGTCTTACGAGTATCTTTGTTCATTTGTTCAGGTAAACTCATATAATAACACTTAGTAGCAAATTATATACACCTAACTACACGTATACATGTATATAGGTTTACTCAGGCATTTTGCTCACCTAAAATCATATCTACCATAAGGTATAATTTGTATGCAAAGGTTTTTAAAAGGAAGTAAAGGAACCCTAAATTCATCAAATGGCTACAAGTTATTACCTTATTCAAGTCATCAACAAGACCAAAGGGTTTAAAGTTAACAAAGGGATTGCGATGTAAGAGATTATACTCTTTAACTTATCTTAAAAGACACTAGTTGATCCTAACAATCTTATAATGGTGACCTTTTTTAATTTTTGCAAATGATCAATGTTGGTATGAATTTACTAATTACATTAACAAGTTGGATCAAGAAAACAGTACAATTTATTTTACAAATCATTCGAAGAAATGTACTTCGCAAGTTGTTTTAGTTTATAAAAATATAATAACTCGTATATACTAAATGCATGAAAGTGTATAGAAACTTATAAATAGCAATAAAAGTATAGATAATTAATTTTATGACTTCGTTGTTTTTATAACAGCAGCGCTTGTGATTCAATCTCCTTTCGACCGATTTGTGATAAATAATCTGATAACCAAATTCCAGAGAGCAATACAAGGGCAAACCCAGAGTGCAACACCTGGAGAAGTAGTCGCAAGGGCGCTGTAAGTCTAATTGCTCTTAAAAGAGCACCTGCAAGAGCGCTCTCAGTCTAATTTCCCTTAAACAAAAGCCATTGTAAGACCGTTGCAAGTTATTTTAGTATTGCAACGGCAATAACAAGATCATTGTAAGTGTTAAGTTACTCCTAATAAGAGCGTTGTAAGATAACTACAAGTAAGAATTCTCTTATAATATGCGCCTAAATCGACACTTACAGCGGTTTGTAAGTATGTCCTAAGAGTAAAAATTTTTAATAAAATAATTTAGTAAGTTTAAATTTTGCTAGTTGAGTAACCAGTCGGTGAAAATATCGGCGAGCTCTTATGTTTTTTATGGCATACGCCACTGAACAGACTTTCAGTTTTCTCGACAGTAATAGATGAGAGTGCCCTATTGACACCATAGATGTTATAGGTCGTGTGGTTGGGGTGTAAGGTTTAATGTTCAAATTTAAAGGTGTCACAGACCAAAATATGACACTGTCATTATGGCGCTAGGATTAGAAAAAGCATAAGATGCCTATTCAGGCAAGTTGCTGCTCAGAATCATACCATCTGCGGCTTAGTTAATAACGACCCATTTAACCCATGCTCATCTCTTTTGAGTTGCCAGGCAGTAAGGCCATTCATTCATCAAATTTCGTCACCAACTTCTGTTCAAAAAAACTTCTGTGTGGATTCAGATTACCTTCACTAACAAGTTCTCCTTGACATTGCCATGTAAGTGTTGATAATTATAAACCAAGTTTTGCAAGTTTTTGCATAACCAAATAAACTTCAAGTCGGGCAAAATATGTGCGGTGGGTCAACTAGAGTTGTCGGCTCGACAATTATTGTAACCTTGCGTTTAAATGTTTTTTGGTGTCGATATAAACAGGGCGACATTTTGACCTGGGAGCACCTGGTAAGCGCGCATCGACTTTGAACACTAAATAATTAAATGGTGCAGTGCTAACTCTAGACTTGCTTGTTGTGACGGTCGAAAAAGCTGCACCCGGAAGTCAAAGCCGCATTAGTCGAAAAATAGCTAGATAGCCATATTGTTACTATTTATCGACTACATCATTATACTTACCTAATAGGTATAACCTCTTGGTTTTATGTTCTCGTGTTACCCCAGGCTCGAATGGTCTACTGTTTACATACCAAGAACCTGGAGACGGGGCTCATATTTATCACGGTTTCATTTTCACTACCACTGTGATCACAATTCTGCTAATTAACTGTGATTAATTTAGAATTGTAACAATGCCGTATCTATTTGTACTGCCATGACGTTGGTGCTCGCTACTGTCATGTATCGGTTCGGAAAAAAGGCTACTTAACAATCTTATTTACGTACTCAAAATGCTAAAAATCGCAATCTTTTTCGTAACGACGCACCATTCAAATTACTTGTCATTTAAAGGCGGTGTGTTTTTGTCACATTTGTGGACGGATCGGAGCGGACCGGACCGGACCGCTTCCGGTGTTATATTAGACTACATGGATTCCAGGGCCTGATCCCCAGGTCGCGCAAGATAACTAAAATGTGTTTTTTCATTTTTCTTATATGGATTACGTTACCCGAGATTGGACATGGCGTGTCCGGTCGCCAATAGGCTTGCCACCTATCACGTTGTGGGACCATGCCTACCTCTTCATTTCATTTCCTTCGTTTCATTCATCGCCACCTTAATGAAGCGTGTGAGTAATGTTGGGGTTATCATATCAGATGACTCTGGACACCTCTGTAATGTTGTTGCTGGACTAATAAAGTTTTAAAATATTAGCTAGTCTACTTCTAGTCATCCGCTCTTGGTGAAATCCTATTCCAGGCGCAATTTGTGACCATCCCTTGTGCCTACTTTCTGTTCAAAACTCTGTGAAATTCGTATTAGATTAATTTGAATTAAAGTTTTAATAGAAGAGATGAAACTTTTAAAATGCGAAACTGATTGTTTGGAACAATAATTAAAACATATTGTGGAAATTAAGTAATTTCATAAATTAAACCTAAAATATAGAATGTAATTTTATTCCGCTTGCGTTATTGAAAAAAGGGCCCTTAAGTCGACTGTATATTGTTCATGTTTGTTACTTTGAAAAAATAATCATGAATTATTACACTTTTACGATTTTCTGGTACTTAAACAAATTTGATCATAACCAGACCAATTTCTGAGTTACTTTTAATATAAAAATGTACATATAATATGATATATGACATAAAAAGTTAGAGAACATGTTGTAGTGTTAAGAGATTTTCTTGCAGACAAGCTGAATTATAGAAATCATTTTTCAATAATTATAAACTACAAGTAATTAAAGAAGTCATGTTTGGTGTAGGGTTTGTTTTGCCATTTTTTTTCCTGACCGGCTCAGGGTGTCTCCCACCACGGTGGTAGTGTAGCTTTGATTTGAATACTAAAACATTTCTTTTGTATTTATACGAGGGTGATCCAAAAGTTCGTGGCCTAACCTACATGAAGCTATGATATCTTTTTAAAATCTACCGTCATTTGTTAGTATGTGTCATATTAATTTACTGCACAATATAATTTTCTGTGATTATTTGTTTGAAGCAATCTGACGCAATTTTCAATAATGGAGAAAATTGAACACCGTGCAGTCATTAAGTACCTCAATAAAAAAGGCCTGTCACCAAAAGACATCCATCAAGATATGGTGAGCACTTTGGGGGAGTCTGCCCCATCGTATTCCAGTGTCAAGAAGTGGATAGCTGAGTTTAAGCGCGGAGGTGAGAGCATTAAAGATGATCCTAGGAGTGGAAGGCCTACATCCTCTACCACGAAAGAAAACATCGATAACATTTGTGATTTCGTACTGGGTGACCGACGTTTGACCATTGGTATGATAGCTGAGATAACAAAGATTAGTTGTGGCCGGGTGCAACACATAACAACGGAAGAGTTGGGGTTCCATAAGGTTTCTGCTCGCTGGGTCCCGAGGTTGCTTTCAGCTGAACAAAAACGAGTTCGATACACAATT
>NJDC01001633.1:92143-106596 GCA_002245475.1 Calephelis virginiensis | reverse complement strand
AAGAGTCTCCGAAACCGGCGTGTTTGTATGAAAAGGGTTATGAATGTGAAGGAAGCAAGACAGGTTTGTCAGGATCGTGAGGTCTGGCACTCGATAATCTCTGCCTACCACGTAAGGGACTTGGCGTGAAGATATGTATGTATGTATGTATGTATATATGTAAATAAAATGATGTAACATGCATATTAGAAGTGACGTCATGTCCGGCATATTTTTAACATTAAACATTAAGTGAGGTCTAAGTATGTATTGAATTTATAAATTGATGTATAATTCATCTTCGGCCCTTGGTGGAATTACAATGAATACATGCTTTTCAAATAATACTTTTTTAGGAAATATTTACTTCAAACCAGTTCTTTTAAGTATGTAACTATTTCCTCTCTAATCTTTAGTACTTTTGTTTTCAGTGTGGCTTCAGCGGTTAGTGGTCTTATAAAAGCGTTCGAAAACGGCTCCAGCGGCAGTACTTGGCTAGTGACCTCGAGGAGGCCTGCAGAAGAAATCACACACAATGTGAAGAAAGCCTACGAAATCTTGTCACAAGGAGTATTTAATTGATTTGACTTGCCATATATTCATTATTATGCTATTTTTGAATACATTAAAACATTTTTTATCATTTAACAAAAAGGTTAGGCATGCTATTAGGTCACGGCCAAGAGAAATGTTAGACAGAGACTTCACTTTTTTAATAATCACGTCACACACTTTACACAGTTAAAGTGATTTTGAAAATAAGATTTTGATTTTTTTATACAGATAAAATAAAATCAGCCTGTGGCAATGCAATTGTAGTATTCCCGATACTAAGTCTTGAAAACTGAACGTTCAAGCGTTTTCAAGATTATAATTAGTGCATACTTCTTTTTGGCATTTTTCTTATAGTCGTTCAGTAATTTGAACGAAACAACCCCTGTATAGACAAAAAGTTAGTAAATATATGTAAGGATTTTTATTGTATAAAAAGTTCATTTCCATTAACACATTGAAAAGTGACATTTCACGGCTGCGTCCTTATTGCGTGCGACGGACCAAATATACCTACTGGTTTGTTATGAAATCGCAACGGTATACTAAAAAAGAAACTGCTGAAGCTATTTAGTTGATTTCTAATTACCGAGTTGCGGATTTCTGAGCGAGTTCGAAAAGATCCTTGGAAATGTCGTTTTTAAATAGAAGTAGTGAAGGTTATATATTATATTTTGACAATCAAATTTAATTTTAAAACTGGTGGATGGATTTAGGTGCGGTTGTTTTAAAAGTATTTGTGATCGGTGATGGTTTCCACACATACGTAGATTTTATAAACGCAGCGAGTCAGGGCCGCTGCGTTAAGCATTTCGATCTAGATTTTAATGCTATTTATGTCGAAACAGTTTAACAGTTTATTAGAGAACCAGTAGCTTAATTATTCATCAACAACTACAAACACTTGTCTACTTGTTCAAAAAAACACGTTTGTTTATAACAACCGTATTTTTTCACGTTACAAAAAGTATTTAAAAAAAAACTTTTGAAATTAACTAAGTAGGTTGTTTAAAAAATAACTAACCGAACTTATATCTTGTCAGCAGCAGCTTCGTTAGTAGCATTGAAAAATAAACTCCCAGCTTTATCATTCCGCTTCGCAGCAGTCCCGTCAACAGCACTGATAATAATGTTGTATAAGTAAAACGCCAACTTCCTTTTCGGCGTTGTAACAACACAAGCCTCGTTAGTGAAGGTATAGATAATATACAACACAATTCTTGCAGTAGAAATGTATGAAAATTACTCAGAAGCAGCCGCAACATTGGTAAGAGAGTTGCACCCGATTAATAGATAAATTTTAACGGGGAATGTTACCTAAGCAGTAATATGAATAAATGATTAAAACAATAAAAACTCTTTGACGCGGTAAATAATTTTATTTTAAAAATTTCTTATATCACTGTAATTTCGTAATCACTGATTTGATTTGAAACTAGTATCTCTGCTTAAGTGGCTATCATCCATCATTATTGTCTTCCAGGATAACACCTGAATCGGATTATTAATTTACTTCCCAAACGGATACACGTGGGCGGTAAACTTGCTGAACGTTAAATTAAAACTCAGATTTCCGTACATTATGGAAGACGATAAACACTTTCTACTCCAGTACTAACAATACCTTAATAATTATAGTTTCCCCAAATCCTATGAATCAACCATTTCCGTGATCGCTTCATAGATATGCATGGAGCATACTCTCACTCACTTCAACAAAAAGATAATTTTATATCTCGGATTTTCATCAAACAAAGAAATAATTAGGTACTCAAGGAAAAATCAAACAAATTATTTCACTTACTTTACGATTTTCGTAATATGTGTTCATCGCAAGTGAATTACAATTGGGAGTCCAAAAATGAAACGAAAAATGAAAATGTAAAGAAGGTGCTCATTTCACACCACTTGTAACAAATTTCTCTAACACAAGTTGTAACATAAAAGTTTAACTGCAAGTGACATCAACACTATTACAAATTGAAACAATGTGTGTAAAATATAACATAATATTTGCATTTAAATGAAACCAAATTAAAATATAAAATATTCTGATTTTTTCATTAAATTTATGATTTCAGATATCCTAAATTATTTTCCATATAGCTCTTGAGAATATGAAACCCATGCAAATAGTAACAGTTCGTTAGCATTTAAAATGAATCTAGTGTGATTGTGGAAATGTTGAAATTGTCGAAATTTATTTTGAAATAAATAATTGTTCAAAAACTAGATGTTGTTTAATTTCTACAATTAACATGAAATATTTAAGTATATATAAAAACAAAACAAAAAAAAACAGTTTTAGAACATTAAAATTGTTGTATTTAAATAAACAATAAATATCTAAAATGCTTGTGAGTCTGTTAAAATCAAATACTACAATTTTTGTGAACTCACGAGTTTTGGTCAGTATACGAGTTAATCTAATAATTATACAGCGTCCCAACATTCAACGATAAGCTGACACTGGAGAGTGTGTGTGGATCACTGCTTAAGAAAAATGGTGAAAAAATGTTTTTTTATCAAAAAAATATCATTTTTTGTAAAAAACTTAAACTGCTCTTACCTACAATTAGTCGTGTTATTTCTTTAGTATTCGCTACCTAAGTAGCACAGCTCATCATTATAGTGCCGAAAAAAATGTATGAACATCGTCAAGTTACTGTATACTCGTAAGTTAGCACAACCAATAAATATTCTAAATCGTTGTAATATGGAGTTACACTGAGCACAAAATATTATAATATTTGTGGTGAACAGGTACCTACCAAACAAAATTAGTAATGAATAATTATTAACTGTATTTATGTTATTAGACGTCAAACACGTACGTCAGGTACTGAGCCACAAATTAGGTGAAGTTAGTTAAGTTAATTTTATAAAATTCATTGAATAAACTAACTTAATTTTGTTTTGGTATTAAAATTCATAATATCTTATTCTTTTGTGTGTGTGTGATAAACAATTTGGCTATTTAGCTAATACGAAGTAAATATCACTACTCTATGTGGAAGTTTTGCCGGAGTAGGGCCTAAAATATTGTGTTAAGTCGTTATCGAGACTTCACTACGGAATATCGAAGTTTGAAACGTCGATGTACTGTATTCATAATGTTTATCAGTGCGAAGTACGTTACTTCGACAGTACGGTATGACGAAGTGTTTTGAGAATGTTCATACACTCGAAGTACGGAACTTCGAAAGATCGCTATGTCGAAGTACTGAACTTCGAACTTTTAATTTTGATGTAGGTATACCGTAGGTAATTATATGCAATAGCCAGAAGTACATCTTAAAATAACTTAAAGTAATTTAACCTAAACTCGAATAGAATTAAGGTTAAAAAATACTTATACGAGATAAATTAAGTTTTTAAGCAAATTATAAATACGCTAGACCGCCTTCGTAGTTCATAGTTTCCTTTCTTATGACTTTGTTGCATAAAGGTAAATAGTAGGTATTTAAACGAGCGCATTCTGGAAAAATTAGGCAGAGGTACAACTAGGACACCGACGATTAGCCGAAATTACTATGTACTTAGTCCTATACTATGATTGCTGGCTAATCTATTAACAACCGGGAACAAATCTGATTCCGAGCAGCGTTGTGTTTAAGAGAAAATTGAAAAAACGCATTTTGAGTTACTCAGCTCTTAACTAGTCAACGTCAACACCGGGTCCCTAGGCCACAGAAAATGGTCTTTGTTCTTTTTATAATCGTTGAACTATTTTTTTGTTAGTGCTTGGGGTGTGTTTAAATGGTGTTATAAAAAAATACATTAAATGAAAACACCTTTAACAATTGGTCCGATTTCGAATAAGATTTTTTCATATAAAGCTGACGTAGTCCAGAATCCAGATAGTAACGTAACTAACGTTGCTGATGAGTTTTATCTGCGGTTATGTGGTAGCTAAAAATAAGATAAAATATATTTAATAATTATGAAAATCGAATAAAGTAAATAAAAAAATACGTGTAAATAAAAATCAAGTTTTTAGATATATTATACTTAGGTCGGGTCGTAAGTTTTGTCACACAATCAAAAATGCCCAATTAAAAATGCTGGCTACAAAAATGTCTCTTAATTCGAATTTAGAATCTTTTATGAAAATAAGTGTATTTTTTTAATTTGAAGTTAAATATGGAATGGACGCTTAAAGAAGACTGCTCGGGATTAGATATATTCCCGGTTGTTAATAGATTAGCCAGCAATCATATTATAGGACTGAGCACATAGTAATTTCGGCTAATCGTCGGTGTCCTAGTTGTACCTCTGCCTAACTCTTCCAGAATGCGCTTGTTCAAATACTTACTATTTACCTTTATGTAACAAAATCAAAAGAAAGGAAACTGAACTATGAAGGCGGTTTAGCGTATTTATAATTTGCTTAAAAACTTAATTTTTCTTCTACTCGTATATAAGTATTTTTTGAAACTTAATTCTACTCGTTTTCGAGTTAAGGTTAAATTACTTTAAGTTATTTTAAGATGTACTTCTGGCTATTGCATATAATTACCTACGGTATATAATTATATAATATAATTGTTCCGTTGGCTCTAAACAATTCTGCCCGGTCGCGGTGTTCATACATCGAAATCAAACGTTCGAAGTTCAGTACTTCGTCATAGCTATCTTTCGAAGTTCCGTTCGTCGATTTTATGAACATTATCAATACAATACTTCGTCATACCGTACTGTCGAAATAATGTACATCGCACTGGTGAACATAATGAATACAGTACATCGACATTTCATACTTCGATATTCCGAAATGCAGTCGTTCTTTTTTGTATTATTATGTTGTGTTATACAAATTTATCACTACGTTTGGTTTTAAACATCTTACTGACAATATTAAAAACAGCAACATTAACAACCAGATATATTGTCCAAAACTTGCAAATATACATTGCAGTATTTAATTCTAACAGACACAATTAACTTTTTTTTAAAGTGATTTAACATATTTTTAGCAATTATTAACCTCCATAGGATCAATTTTACTACAATTTCCCTAATAGTTAACTCGATATAACACAATTTCCTTGGGAAACAAACCTATTTTATCACTTCATTATAATTCTAAGATATGAATATTTTTAATTTTATTTACATATTTCATTGTTACGGGATATATTAATGATTTATATTAAACATGAAACGTTATTATTTCCCTAACAATGTAGTGGGAGCGGACGGCGACCACTCCAACTATTGTGGTTACCGTCAAAATACTTATTTATAAATAATTAGTTTTGTATAACTTAATAATTAATTTTACACGTTTTTAAATATTATTTCGTTTTTGAACATGACTCGGTTTATAAAATGGCAGTTTGTATCACGTACTATACCAATTAATATTGACAATGAGAATACAATTAATCTGAGACCTTAACATAAATTTAACTAAAATTATTGCCACATCGATATTTTTGCTAATATCTTAATTAATGAACATTTTCCTCACTATTAACTATTTACATACATGAGATTTTACAACTGAAATATGTAAAGTGATAGAAATACATGTAAACACAGTTCAGAGAGAAAGGAGAAGATGAAATTTGTGGACAGTAGATGAAAATATATTTTATATTTTTATCAGAAAGCATATAAGCACTTAAGGTTTCGGATCCTATAGTTTAATAAACTTTTATTATATAGGACCTGTTAAAAAAAAAACTCAGATACTGAGAAGTACAAATAGTTGGGAAAACCCAAATATTTAAGCGTTTTATAACTGTCCCATTACAAAAGAAAATGTATTTTGTTAAAGTACCTTCATCACATTTTGGGAATTAATGACTGGTCAGTGGTAGGTCCCCGGTAGTACCTCTGTCTACCTCTCCATAAAAACTTCTTTATCAACAAATTTTTTATTAACAAAATATAAACATAATATGTTTAAACTTAGTAATTAAACATATTATATGCATCATATTACCTTAACTATAGTTCAAAATAAGTAATGCGAGTTTAAGCACTCTGATTTTTGTTGGTGGTTGTATGCTAAGAATAGCTTTGCTACTTGAAAATTCTCACGAAGTTAAATATACATAGACTTACGGCCACACTCAGAGATGACAATAATATTTAATCTGAACTACCCCCATTTTACACATGAACATGTGTCATTCAAAAGTTAAGTTCCTATTCTGATGTTGTAAAAATGAATTTAGTATAATTAGGTTAGTGCTATAAATCTATCTAATTAGCTATGTTACAAGTTTACGAGTTTCATAATTTCTAATAATCAGTGTAATGTCGTGTCTTAAAATGTATTTGAACTTATTGTCTTGGACTCGGTTTCTTGTTTGTATGGAGTCTGACAGAGCATTGTGTTTCCTGGATTCAAAGGTAGTAATAAATTAGACGGTAGCCTTAACTCACACTGTTTATAGAAAATCTACATACGCTCAGATATATATGTACCTCACGTGTCTTTTAACCGCCTTATACGAGTTTGTAGTCTGTTATATCGTTGCTAAAGAACACAGTGTAGGTTTTATGTGATCAAAATGTTTGGAACAAGCCATGCTCATACGATTTAACTAAAAAATGGATACCAGAACAAGAAAGGAAAGAAGTAACAAACTAAAGAGATAAAGTACTCTCATGATAAAAGAAGACCAACATATAATTTACAGATAAAGTTGGGATCGTGTTGAGAAAACATTCCATCGACACTATTTTCACACGGAGCTCCAAAGTAAAATTTCATGAATACACATCTAAAGCCGTCGCACCATATAAGATGCAAGAGTTTTATAAAACTAACTGTAGCCATTCTTACATTGGCCAAACTTTACGTGAGTACTATATCTGAGCGGTCATGAAACATATCACTCCTGCTAAAACTACCAGATTATATATCGGTGATTTCGGATCACATTTTGACAACTGGGAATATTCACTTAATTAAATTTAACTGTCCCTAAATTTTATCAAACCTCACCATTTTCCAGTCTAGTGAATTATGGAAACGTAGAAACAAAGATACAAAAAATACAGAAAAGATAGTTATAAATTGTCACCAGCTAGGAATCCAGTGATTGCAAGATTTAAACAACCTCTCGCGAACTCAGGATAACGGACATCATCGCCATAAGTTAGCTAGAATTACACCCTTCTGACCTTTTGGAAAAAAATCACAGATCCAGTCACCTCGTGACCATAACGAATGAAGCTTGATCTTAAAACGCATCATTAAATTGATTGTGCATTGGAATTTCAAAAAATAGGAGTACATGTTAGCTTTACATATTTCAGTTTCACATCCAACAACGACAAATTATTATGGTGCCTCATACCAAAATGTTGGCCGAACATTGTGCGCTATTCTTCAGAGTACTTACAACAACTTACGACGATATCGAATACTGACAAGTTAAGAAACTGTTTCACGTGTTTTTTATAAAAAAAACACATTAAAAATGAAGTAAGCAATAATTGAGATCAATTAATGAAATGGATGACAATACTTACTAGAGATAATGATTTATTATATAATGGAACGTGGAACAAGACAAGAATGTTGGAATAAAAAGTACGTAAGTGATTTTTCTCAGACGGCATTTAACAAATTTTGAACAAATTTCAACAAACTGAAATTGGTTATTGTTTTGGTTATAATAGAAAAATAAAAGTATATAATAAAACGTGTAACAATTTCTAAAATTTCAGTGTGGCATTTGCACACAAACACCGATCGACAGAATTTGGTCCAAAAGTGTTGACAAACATGTAATATAGTAATTATTACAACCTTGTTTAGGTTCGTTCGGACTAAATACATTGAGTGAACGTTGCCATCAATTGAATTAAGGCGCTATCAGACGATCAATCTAAATTAGCTTAAACCAATATCATAAATTTAACTATTGTGTCAAAAGTTATGTTTGTCCATATGTAACGAACATTATTTAATAATACATTAATTGCTTTCCAATTTTCGCTAATCAAAGTAGGTAGATTCTAGATTTTCTGACATAAAGATGTTTAATTTATAATTTCTTTCCAAAAAAATGCTGTTAATTTTTTTCGTATATACATTATATATTATGTAAATACATACTGTGTTACTTTACTTCATTTCATATTTCTATAAACAATATTGTTTTTAAAACGGTCTGATGAAGATTGTGAAAAACCCTGTATTATCTAAAGTGCATTTTTGCAATAAATTGGAGTTTTCACAAACAATGAAGAGTAGTTGAACTATAATGCTATTTTTCACGATAACATTACTTATGTCACCTTTAAGATAACTAAAATAAGGTACTGAATGAAGTATCCATATGTCCTTGTGATCACCAAACACATCTTTCTCCAAAACTTACTACTTTGCAGTCAACAATATACGTCTAAAAAGTCACAAATCAAACTAATGTAAGATTGCTCGCCTAACGAGTGCTTAACGATTGTCATTTCTTAGCTCTCCGTCGCCTCACAATAACAATATAATCGTTATTCAAAGACGACCGAGCCCAAATGCAAGTATTTTATTAACATGTATTGATTTCCTGACTCTGTGCGTGAAAGCAGTCACACTGTGGTGACTCGGTCTACTTCCACATATCGCACAGAGTCCTCGCTTGGTCAGCAAATCACTTCTTTTTCATCAAAAATGGCTGTATCTGAGGAAAGGCTTTTGAGTCGCTGTTGAAGTGCCGAGCGTCGCTTGCGGCACGACCTCGCTATGGCTATCTGCAAATTTTAAATCAAACTTTAAATCAAATATAGTTATTTTAGTTTATTACCATTCGAAATAACTCAGAAATAGCAGGAGCATGTGATTGAATTATTTGATGATTTAGATTATGAATTTGAACAGGCAATTAGAAATATGAAATATAGCAAGGCTGCGGGAGTAAATATATTAACAAATGAATTGTTCTAGGTTGGTGGTCCTTCCGTCTGGGACATTTGTTAGGACTTTTGTAATAAGTATTGAAAGAGTAGCAGAGCACCAGAAGACTGACGTCGTGCTCTTGTATGAACACAAGAGCTCACGCATTGACCAGAGCCAAAATTTTATTTGTTTAGCAGTAAAAGGGCTATTGTTTTCCATGTGTTGGTCCGGATCCATGGAGTAAAATAAACGCGAGTGGCTAGCGTCAACGCCTAACTATACCCGTCAACCGCGAGGCTTGGGTTCGATTTCCAACGGAGGCTGGCATTTGTGTGATGAACATTTAGTATTTGTTCTGTTATCTATTTATATATTTCTATGTATGCGTATCGTCGACTAACACCCATGATACAAGCAAAATATGATTTGCTTAGGGTTAGATTCAATTAGTGTAACTTGTCCAGCGATATTTATTGGTTATTATTTATTACAGGTCATCACTGAAACGACCTCTGGTGCTAGACTGCTGTGCAGCAACTTGCCCGTGTAGCGATCCACCGCCCTACCCGTTCCCTGCACCATAATGACTCTGTTATGTTCCCGGAGCTCGGAGATTATGGTAGCCGCTAGACTTGCACATTAGGCCTAACATCCAGGCCATCCGACAGCAACGCACCTGTCAAATCTATAATGTCTTTAGGCCACAGTTATCTCTTACTATCAGGTGAGTTGTGTGCTTGTTCGCTGATCTCGAACATAAAAAAAATCAAAAGTGTACTGAAAAATAGTTGAAAGAAGGAAGCGAAGGACGTCCAATGAAATGTTGTGGGATGCTCAAGGTAGTTTCAGGACAAATCGCAAATCCGGGACTTTTATGGTTCCATTGTAACAAAGTTTGGAGGAACGGCAGAGTGTGACAAGACTAGTGGCGTGCGATCGACGTGCCCTTGTATAGAGGCAAGAGTACAGGCATGGACTGTACAAGTTACATGGCCATCAGTTTCATTAATTTAGCATCAAACATGTATGCAGAAATAGTTGAAATGAGGACGCAAGGGATGTCCAATGGATTGTTGTAGGAGGCTCAAGGTAGTTTCAGGTTTGGAAGAGGCTGTAAGAATCAGGTTTCTTTGCTCCGCAACATTGAAAAGAAATATCTAACTGTGGGTCAGACGGTTTTCTGTAGTTTCGTGGATCTCAAACAAGTGTTTAATGCGGTTATACGTAAGGAAATTTGGAATATACGCCCGATTATGGTTAAGAAGGGTCTTTGGTACATGCTGCGCAGTATTTGTATTTAGATTGTAAAGCATAATATGACCGTATAGACGGCAAGATATCACCTTGGTTCTATAGGGTTGTTGTTGTCAGTACATTTATTTGTCTTATTTGGACAAATGCTTTTAAAGGTTAAGATCAATAAATGAGTTATGGGTGACCAAATGGTCAACTGTCTGCTTTATGTAAATGAAGTTGTATCTTTGGGCTCCTCACCATCTGAACTACAAACACTAGTCACAACTGTGCCAAACGAATCCAAGGAAAGTGGTTTTGGTCGATGCTTTAGTTCATTATGAAATTCGCAATACACACTACGTATAACTAAAATTGCACTGTATTTAATAAAAATAACAGATATAATTAAAACTTCGCGCCTAAATGGAAAACAGCTGTCCTATGTCCTAAACTAACAAAAAAAACAAAGATTTGAATTCAGAACCATAAACAATTAATCCATTCCCAATACTTTTTTGACTAAATATAAGTAAGTAGTCGTTGCTTGGTTTCAAATCTTCGAAGATCTTTAGTCCAAATTTTGTGGAAGCGTACTAAACAGACATAATATGGATAGGATTTACATTGAAGTTCATAATTGTAGTTCGTTTTAAGTGTTTTACAAATAAAAAAAATGAAACTGCACTATTTCGTCGTAAGCTGACGAATGCTCTAACCATTTATGCGACGGATGATTTAACTTCTTAAGTGTCGCTTAAGATGACTTGAAGTTTAAATGTTCTTGCAAATTTCGGGTAGAGTTACTACCAGGTTATAAAAGTTATTAGTGGGACTATACTGAGAGTTGTTGTAATTTCTAAACTTCAGAACTAGGCACAATAGGAAAGGAAGAAAATTCGGAAAATATCAAATAAAAATATAATTAAATCTGACTGCGGGTTTTATGAATTAGAGCCAAGCTTTTATTTTTTCTTTATTTCTCTTCTACAAGACGTCCTTAAGTAAAAGCAATAAAATATATCCTACTATTTTTCTCAAAATATAGAGTTTCAGCCAAATTAAGTTACGATCGATTAAGTGATTTCGGCGAAGAAACACACTGGCTGACAGACAGCCACACAAATATTCTAAGACTGTTGGAAATGTATTCGGCTGTAAATTTTTGTAGCCTAGACCTATTTTATAATTAAGTTTAATGTACCTACTGAATTCAGTCTTCTACAGTTTAACATATAATTGTAATAGATGCGGTACTAATACAGTCGTGCATACAGTTTCAAGGCGAAGATGAAATACTTACAACAGCAAAGACAATGAGCAGCACGGTGGCCAGCAAGGCGAAGGCGGTGTGCGCGGGCATTCTGAGTAAGGCGGAGCACTGCGAGAGGCGCTCGTCCTCGCCGCGCGGACAGTGCGGCACGCCGTCGCACCACAACGCGGGCGCAATGCATGCCTCGAGCGAGGCGCACCGGTGCGTGCACTCGCCGCCCACTCCCGCGCCTGCGCCCAGCGCGAAAACGCCGCCCGACGCACTTGCTTGTCTGTAACCAACCGTGACGTACTTGTTATCCTACACATATATTACATTATACTGAATGTTTTAAACTAATATCCCTGAACTCTAATGGAAAGCGTCTAACATCACGAAATATCTAAATTGGACTATACATAATTGCCGGATGCCATATTATGGACGTCTATGACGCATCATGGTGTATTACAAATAGTTGTAAGTGGCAGTTACCATATTTTTCATTGTTAAATTGCTTTGGAATTCTATTGCATGTGACACTACCAATATTTTTTTTCCGCATCCCGCACAAACTTTTATTGAACGTGGTAGATACAACGCTTTGACCGAAAAACAAAGTTCTAGTGAATCAAAATAATATATTATGGTTATATTATGTTATGTGAAAAAACAAGTTACAATACACACAACTACAATACAATTGTGCTGATAACGAACAGGAATTGTGCTTCAAATCAAGAAAATGTGATTGGAATATAGTAAAGGAACTGATATCTACACTAAAAATAAATGTGTTAATAATTTTATAACAAGATACAACATAATTAGGTGCATACAAACGTAAGCCATACTAAAATGTAATAAAATTTGCTGATTTAAAATAATTGTTACGGTAGAAACTTTAACTCTTCTATTCAACAAAAGAGGGTGTCATTTTTTTTATTGCCCACATTCGTGAAAAATGGCACTGAAATATGTATTCTACTAGTGATCATCATAGAGGTAGCAATTGTATAATAGACAGTTTGTAACATCAAAATGGTTGAGAAATCGGAAATAATATGGTTAAGAAATCGGACTGCCTCTTAAATACCTCGTTGGTCGAGTGGCTAGCGTACACGCCTAACTACACCGGCTAACCGCGAGCCTCGGGTTCAATTCCCGACGGGGGCAGGAATTTGTGTGATGAACATTTATGTGTCTGCATTTCCGGGTCTAGGTGTTTATTAAATATATTCTGGTATCTATTTAAGTATTTCTATGTATTAGTATCGTTGACTAACACCCATAACACAAGCATATAATTTGCTTACTTTGGGGTTAGATTCAATTAGCGTAAGTTGTCCAGGGATATTTATTATTATTTTGCTAATTCCACGTAAGCAGTGTGACTGTTATGGCAAATAGTCTTGTGTGTCATTGAATGTGACAAGCCTACCTAACGTTCCCACCGCCCACCATCGTTACCATAACACGAACAAAGGAAGAACTCGGGAAACAACATGAATTGTCACGTCCTTTGCATGTGACAACCCTATGTTGCATCACCCACTGGGACCATACTGATCAAATGGCACTTACCATTTGCTGGGTGCCGCACACCCTGGGGTTCTGTAGTGACCCCTGTTTCAAAATAACTACTGCGTTCCCTTTGTCTGCTTTTGAAACGATTAAATTGTTGTCAGTAATCCAATTTCTTAACGATCTAATTATGACTTTCGAATAATATCTTGCGCCACAAAGTTTTTAATGATGTATGATGTTTTTAATCACTTTTATCAAAAACAATCACTGTCTCTGTATCAACAGTCATGTTTTCTAAAGACTTTGTCAGTTTTGGAACTGGATTATACTTTAGACTTTTTTTTAAACTGCAATTTCACCTTCTGTAAACTGCACATCTGTAAGATTTGTAACTCTTGGATGAAATTTATGTGGACAATGAATATTTTGAGAACTATTATCGTTATGGGTATGTGAGGAGTTTCACTTTAGAGATTGAAGTTTCCTTGACTGATTTAAATACTTGCGATGGGATTCAATGGAGGCGTAATCCCTATCTTTTTGGTCCAATAGATCAAACTCAACGTTGTGTAAAGAAAAAGGTACTTTGGAATATAGGACCTTGAGGTAAATTTTTAAATTATCCCTAACTATAAACCATTGTTGTGATTCCTCATTTAACCAAATTGATTCTGCCTTCTTTACTAGCTGTATTTGCTGCTCAGCGGTGTGTGTTGGTAAAAACATTAATTATATTTTGGTATAATATTAAAATGTTTACATTGTTGATTGAACCAAATATTTTGAAAAGCAACCCTATGCTCTTCGTTAACTTTAAGTACAGCCTCGCCAGTTCGGTAATGCTTACAGTTTCTTGAATCAGTGATTGGTCTATATAATAGCGCAACCTAGGCGGCGGCAAGTTCCACTCCGACCTGCGAGGAGGAGTACCGCGCGGTTCTGTTACTCTCTCTCCGAAGAGCGGAGTCTAAAAGTAGCCATTCGTGGCCTCCCGGTGGATACATCCCCCGAGGAGATTGCGGAAGAATTTAAAAGACCCGGCTTGATGCGGCG
>NJDC01001633.1:0-83871 GCA_002245475.1 Calephelis virginiensis | reverse complement strand
GCAAAGTAACGCCTGATTCAATAAAAAAAAAAGCAATTAAAAAAATATATTTTACGACTAACCTATACAGTGCCATTTCAAAAAGATGTTAAGTTCAAATCTAGTTTGACCTACGTAGGACGAGCTTCTGAAAAAGTTCAGAGACATTTAAAACGTAATAATATCAATTTTGGATGTAGAACCCAAAATTCATTAAGAAACATATTATGCAACGGTAAAGACAAAATTTAAAAAAAAATTGTAAATCAGGAATCTATAAATTATATTGTTCTGAATGCAACAGTGTATACATTGCCCAAACTGGTCGCAGTTTTGAGTCTCGTTACAAGAAACACATATAGGATTTCAAAAACATTCGTTTAGTTAAATCGCATTTTGCTAAAAATCTCATAGACACTGGGCATAAGTTGGCAGCAGATAATACTTTCGAATAAATCCATACTTGCAATAAAGGATTAAAATTAAATATACTAGAACAACAAGAAATTATTGAACGTAATAACGAAGACTCAATTACTCTGTTAAACGAACAAACAAATTTGACTAAATCACCCCTGATACACATGTTTAACAACAATGGTGCTACCCACACCACGCGTACTCACTAAAGCACACCCGCGCGCGAGCTCGCGAAACCCTATAAATAGTTTCTGCTCTACCTTCTTGGAGTACAGTCGAATTCTCCTGATGATGCTTCGGTTACGAAGCGAAACGTAAATTGAGTTTTTAGTAGTGTGTGTATTGTTGGTGCTAATAAAACAGTTTAATTGTGTGTGTTGTGTGGAGTTAGATATATTTGGGAACTTTAGCTTCCGGTAAGTCCAATTCATTCATAGCGCATTATTTTGCCTGTTTTGTCACGCCATAATACGTATAAATTTTTTTTTGACGGGAAATTGCAAATGGAATAATTTTATTTGGATTAAAGTGGAATCTGCCACATCCCACAAAAGTTCAAGTAATGTGTTCGGTAAAAATTTTGGATATGTTCTTATTGTTCTTATTGTAATGTTGGGTATGTTCTTATGTTCTATGGTCACTTCCAACAAAAAGTATTTGAGGGGAGACAGCGAGCAATGTAGCATGTGCATTTTTAGTGATTCCTGAGCAGTATTAGTTAATATTTAAACTATATTCTAGTTATAATATTCAAAGTAAATATAAAAAAGGTGGTAAAAAAAGAAACGCTAATCGCATTAACGTATTACGAGTACATTAACCGTTCGTCACTTCGGCATACATTTCAATAGCGCTCACAAAGTATGGCGTGTACGATGTGTACAGTAGTACTGCGGCGCAACCGCAACTGATGTTATACGACACATACTAATAAAACGTACACACCCGTTGATCTGGTGTGTAACTTCATTTTTGGTTAGCAAAGGCTAGACGTGTAGGTGTAAACGCGTTCCCAGCCGTTTTTATCAAGACAGTATGCTATTATATTACCGTGTCAAAGTTGTCTTAAATATCTTTTCAATAAATTCAATTATTGATCTCAGTATTTCTGTTCATCAGAAATTCTATTTGCTCGATTGCAATCCCTCGATAGCAATCGATATTAAAAACTATTAAGATTAAAAGTTACCTTCTGGATAATTCCAACCAAGAAACGTAGTAAGAACCGCTCTCTACAGCAATCAGTTCTACGGATAGCGATCTCGGCCAATCCAAGTTGAAGCGGTCTGGAGAAGGCATGGGTGCCAGCACATGTCTCGCTAGGAGGTCCACGTCATTGGTCCATCCTTCCGAAAATACTTCCACTATTTGATCCTGCAACTTCAGGAAATAATTGGATAAATGAAGGATAGCATCCAATTCAACGAGATATATTCGCCACCGGCAAACAATTCCTATCGATCGATATATTTTTCATGTTGAACTATTTATGATTAGAGAAACGAAATATGCTGGTGGATCTCCCCCGCAAAGACTAGTTCCATAAATTTAGTTGCCAGGAAAGTTTAAACAACAGTCTTCTCAGGTCGTTCCATCCAAAACGTCTCTCTTTTTTTCTTCTACCTTTATAGTTATACTAGAGGACCGCCCCGACTTTGCACGGATATAAAATATACATATAAACCTTCCTATTTAAACAATCTATCTATTAAAAAACCGCATCAATATCCATTGCGTAGTTTGAAAGATTTAAGCATACAAAGGGACATAGGGACAGAGGACGCGACTTTGTTTTATACTATGTAGTGATTAGCTGTCACCTGCGTCTTCGCCCGCATTTTCTAATTTCAAAATTTCTCTCTTTTCTCTTTTTTCTAATTTAATCTCAGGTAAATGGTAGGAATACGTTATAATGTCTCTACAGTTTAATTTGCACTTCGCCAATTCTTGTGAAATTCAACGTTACCTCTAACAGGAGATTTTTTTGTAAGTTTAGTCTCTGTGGTTTAACCAACAGGCGTCGGATATGACTTCCTTAAGTTCCTTAGGTCGTGCAACAAAAAAAAATAGCTTATGTGTAGTTTCAATTTTCTTATAAAAAAAGCGTTGCCACTTGCCCAGGTTTGGATATGTGCTCGGTTGGCTGGCCACCTATCACATTCTGGGACTTGATGTCTCTGGATAGTCGTGGGTTAATTTGTGCATCTGTCTAACTATTCGAGAATATGGGTTTGAAGACACTTTTTAGAAACACACACATAGAAAATCTAGCAACAAAAAATTGAGCATTGAATGTTGCCTAAAAATCATTCAAGCTAAAAAATTAATACCAATATTAGTAACAATACATTAAGCGAACGGGATCCGCAAGAAGTAGAGTGGCATGTGCACCCTAGGTGTGGGGTAGATCAGAATTAAATTTCATAAGATAGTTTCAGGAGAAAGAAAGTTTTTTTATTATGTTACGACTAAGCATCAAGCTCATTTTCATTCCGTGTCTTATTGCTGCGCTGATATCGCAGCTGTTTTGCACTGGCAGACTGTCGACTGTATTTTTATATTTGTGCAAAAATATAAATAATTGGAAAATTAATTTCACAAAAATTATTAGGTCAACCTAAGAATCAACCTAAAATACTACAAAATAAAGTAATATATTAGATTAGATAAGGAAATTATATAAGTAAACTAAAACAAGACTTATTCATCTAAAGGTAACATATAATGGAAATAATTCTGGAATTAATGTTATTGAAAAAATAATTCTGGAAATAATAAATTTAAAATATAGTTTGTGCGTTCTGAAGGAAGCCAACCACGCTTTTGGCCCGCGCGATCCGTAGACTATACTTACAAAAACCTGTTATTCTTATTTATGACTAAATAGTGTACTTTGGCTGCTCGGAATGGTATCTTGCAGAGCTAACTGGAATTACTGCCCGTCCCCTTCATGACTGGCTACCGACTTTGTACATTGGTGCGCGCACTACTCGACCATTACTTTAATGTGATATTATTTTAAAACTGCGATATCTCCTAAGATATTCATTTAAATGGAATGATTAACGGGCAATTTTGTTTTAGATTAAAAATTAGTGATGAATAACGCATTTGTTAAGGTAAGGATTGATTTCATATTTGTAAAAAAGCCTTCGCAAATATTGAACTATTTTAAAACAAATTTAGTTAGCGTGAAAAATATTATAGTGAACTAACCTTAAAATATAGAAATATGTTGTCGTGAATTTTTTTAAGAACTCTGTCATACAAGATTTTTGCGAAACTTTAACCGTTTATGCAGCACGCAGCGGATGCTGATGCTGAAATGCCCCGATTTCGAAACATTCTTCATTCTTCATCCTTCAGTGGTGGTTTTCCCTGGGTTGGTCCGGGCTCCTTTGAAGAATAGACCATCTGCCTTCCATGCCAGGCAGCTCGTAAAAGTCGAGCATAGGCTCACCGTCACTAACACCGTGACATCTGACTAGGTGGTAGAGTTTAGCAGTGACTCGCCCGGATTGGTACCACCGCCTTACCTATTCCTGCCGCCATAACGTCATTACGTGTTCAGGTATGCAGGGCAAGGTAGCCGGTAAACTTACTTTTGCTCGAGGCCTAACATCCCGGCCTCAGGTTGGCAACGCACCATTACCACCTTTGGTGTCTCTAGGCGGCGTGAATCTCTAAACATAGGGAAATCCGTCTGCTTGTTTGCCTTCCAATATCATAAAAAAAATTGGAACACCTATTAGGTTTAGCGTGATTATGTATAACTTATAGTCTTTCTCGCTTAATAGTCTATCAAACACAGAAATAATGTTTCAAATCGGATCAGTAGTTCCTGAGATTAGCATGTTTAAGAAAACAAACAAACTCTTCAGTTTTATAATATTAATATAGATAAATAAATTTTATAACAACAATTTTACCTGATCGTCAGGTGGATTAGGGCATATAAAAATCGGTGATAATCTTCCAGCATATACAGCTATCCTGTTTTGCGTCCTACACAAGTGTCGCAGGTCTGGTGCCACTGTGATATTGTTTTGAAGTGTAAAGTTGTCAAGGTCTGGCTCTCCTATGACAACGCCTGGGATTTGCAGGTATAGGTATTTGCCAGGAGCAGGGTCTATCAGCCACGGCCGGTGATCACAGCGTTCCTGAAAGCGTTAAAATAGAAAATGGATCCCAAACATCAACATACAACAATTTGGAATAAACTGTTATGTTCCAGTAGTGCTCAAGATTGGAATTCTGACTACAAAATATCTGGTAACACTAACCTTTAAAAATGTTACCAATCAACATCAACAACCACCGGGGGTTATTAAAACCTAAATGTGACGGAGTTAATAATAATCTCGACCAGGGGGGTTACCATAAGTCATTAAAACATATATTTTACTACATAATACTACATCGACTTCTCGCACTATGACGTCGCACCCCTCCAAAAAAGTGTTATAGTGTTTAATATTAAGCTAGCTGCTCCGGCGATTTTGTTTCACGCCCATATCCCCGAAGAGGTTGGCAGAGGCACAACCAAGGTACCCACAACTATCCGAAGACACTAAGTCACACAATGTGATTGGCAAGCCTATCGCCAGCCGAGCACATATCCAATCCGGGCAACGTTAATTTGTATTGGGGTATTGAAAATATGCATTTTTAACATTTTTGTTGTCTTACCTGGGGATCGAACCAGACACCTCAAGAAGTCTAGTCCAACGCCGGACCACGAGACCACAGAGCCAATAAAAAAATATTAAAATTAATACGAGGAAAAATTTAAATAGGTTTTTCCTAGTTTCCTCCTGATTTTGAGCTAGCCGTTCTTGAGTCACAAATAGTGCAACTAACACGACTTTCTTTTGCACTCGTATATATTGGAGTGCACACACATAATATGCTTGCCGACTAGGTGGTAGCCCAAGAGCTCCCAACTTGTGGGCGTTGGCTGTTACTCCGTAGCTAGAGCAGCCTCTTTAGTAAACAACCAAGAATTACCAAAATAAAGCTCTGATACTTGATCTAGTCGAACCTACAACGATAGCCTAAAACTCATCATAACTATTAAACCACTCGCTACACTGTATACAAACACCACCATACTTTTTTACAAACAACTAAAGCGTACACCCAACTGTTGCTCAAAAAATCACCGTGACTAAGACTGAGGGTTCTACTATGACAATACTACTCAAAAACGTCACGATATGCGTGTCTAAAAGAATCCCCTAAAGGTGAAAGCAGGGGGCTCCAACTCGCCTCTCAGTGTTAAGGCCAATCAAATAGTAAACCCCCTAGAAGGACCGACACCATAATTTAATTAATAATTACGATCCTGCAGATTTTTTTATCATCCTATGACGGAGAAGCTTGTTGTAGGTCAAAAAAAAACATGGTTGCTGCGGTGTAAATGGTCGGGTACCAAATCTCATGATCTTGGCAGATCAGTCTGGATTCCTCCACATTAATTACACTTTTTATATAAACACGCTGGTTTCAGAGAATCTTGAAACAATCCCGATAATATTCGAGCGATTTAATCGTGAATATCAGTCTTAGTCTCCTCAGATACCTACATCATTGTAGATGCATTCGCATTATATCTGCTTTGTCAATCTTACATCTGTCAACATTTCTACATGACCGAACCAGTGGAGTAAGTCTTTTCCCATTGTAACACCAACACTTTGTTTCAATTTTATCACTCTTTCCCGGATCTCAATATTATGAATGCAGTTAGCGACCGTTTCACCACAGATTTTCCGTAGCGCTCTCATTTCAACCGCATTTATTCTACTCTTATGATTTTTCTTGCACATCTTACTCGAGCTTCCATAAAATAACCTTGATAAGTACAGAATTATGCAAAGCGAATCTAGTACATTTAATTAAAACTTTGCTTTGAAATAGCTTATTGGCACTCCATTGATACTATTTCCTGCACACGCTTTCGTTGGCAGTGGCCACCGGTTGAAATCTCGGACAAGAATGACGGCTTGTTTTTTTCAATGTTAAAATGAACAGATAAATATAGGTATTTACAAATTTATTACAAAATTTTAACAACAATTGGTTCACGCAGCATTCTACAATAGATTCGTAAATCGATTACGAATAATTAATACGTAGGTCTATAAGTTTAGCGTAACTTAAAAAAAAAAACATATTATGACCAAAATATTATGTTTATTGCTTTTTGAATAATCTCCTTTGCATTATAGAAATTTTTTCATGCGATCGAACCATTTTTTAAAACAAGAGGACAACAGATCTGAAGGCATGTTTTCTACGTGCTGTTCAATTCAGATTACCTCTTATCAAATCTTTGATTTTGGGGAAAATACAGAAATCAACGCTATGCGCAGGATGAGTGACAAGATGTACATTTTCGGAAGCTATAAATGACTTTGTTTTGTTGGCCGTTTGTGAAGAAGCGTTATCATGGCGTTGGAGAATGCGGCTTTTTGGTTGTCTTTCGAGAACTTTTTCAAACACCCTGGGTAAACAAATGGTAGAATACCACACGGCATTAACACTCTTTTGATTTTCAAGTGGAATTGTACAGATGGGACCCGTAGCTGAGAAAAAAAACGCGATCATTTTTTTACCAACGTTTCTCGCCTGTCTCACTTTTGTTGGCCTGTTCTCATTTTCAAACACTCATTCACAAGATTGCTGTTTTTTATCGGGTTCAAAACAATAAATACACGTCATACTTCAGTAGCATCTGTGAGCACCATCCCACGCGAGCCCGCTTCTGCTCCGCTGTTAGTTTATGAGGGATCCAACGACAACAAAGTTTACGAACTTTCAATAATTCTTCGTGTAAAATTTTCTGGATTTGGTTCGTACTAATACCCAATAGTCCTCAAATAGTCTCATAGGTAATCCTGGGGCTTTCTTCAATTAATCGCTTAACAGTAGCCACAATATTTTAGTTGACGGCAGTTGAAGGCCGCCCTTTACGAAATTCATCATTTAAAGAAACTCGAACTCTCAAATAATGCAAACCATCTCCTCACGGTGCTCAAACAAGGTGCTTCTCTCCCAAACGCGTTTCTTAAGACGAGCGGCACAGTCTTGCGGAGAAAGAGAACTTTTAAAACCATAAAAAATCATCGCTCTAAAATCTTTTAGACTTAATTCCATTTTCGTTGCGTACGTAGCACTTTGATAATAAATAATTAAATATTCCTGGACAAGTCACACAAATTAAATCTAACCCCAAAGTAAGCAAATTATTTGCTTGTGTTATGAATGTTAGTCAACGATTCTAATACATAGAAATACGTAACTAGATACCAGAATAAATTTAATAAACACCCAGACCCGGAAATTATTACTGCATTAATTTTAATTACGGGATATTTAGAAAAAACTTAATAAATTCAAAGATTATTTATTTGTTTTCTTATGATTTCTGTGACAGTTACAAAAAGTTAAATCTCATAATCCTTCGAAAAATAGGCTAATTGCTTACCGACCAAGCAACTCATATGAAATGAAATGAAATAAGTATAAGTAGCATTGGTTTCTCTATTAATGAAATCGTGTCCTTGACTAAATGTCAAAACCCACAGACTAATGAAATGAGGCCTCCGTTGAAGTTTATAATAGCAAAAAAGGTTGTTTTTTGAAATGAAAATTATTTATTTGCGGAATATGTGTGTTAAAAAGTTGTTACTAAGATATTTAAGAATACAATATATTCTACCACATCGTGGTGTGCAAATATTTAATTAAATTTAAAGAAGTTACATAATTATATTAAAATGAACATTTAAATCGTAGCACTTATTTATATTTTTAATAAAAAATTTATTTATTTATAAACATAAGTTTCATAATTTATCATAAACAAATTTAAAGGTAGATTAATTTTTTAGTCCTATCTAACGTACACTACCACCGTTTCCAAACCTAGCCAGTCAGGAGAAGAAACGGCGAAACAAACTCCCCGGCAACCATATTTTATTACTTAAATTAGGATTATTTTTTTTACAATATGTCTTCTCTAATAGCAAATCAAATACCATCTTTCGAAATCTTTTTACTGGAAGTGATTTCAGACTATCAGGAATTTGGTTGTATATACGAATGATGGACATGCAATATACATTATTTTTATAAATATTAAGTTTTTGATTAGGCACGGTATTTATTTAGGCACGTAACTGAAAAATGTTTGCTTACCGATTTGTCGTTTCACATGCGCTTTCTCGGCGAACTTTGCGATTCTAAGTTTTAGACAGGGAGACTGTCTTGACAGACGGACAACGAAGTGATTCTAAAAGGGATTCCCTTTTTTTATTTCTAAATAATTTAAGAGCAGTAAGAACATTACCTCATCGCGATTTGATATTCTTTTTTTCGAGATTGCTAATGATTCCGAGATGGCCTAATTTGTATTATTTGTAAGACTTCTCGCCACAATAGTTACACAGCTTACACAGAATTAGCAAAATAAAGGCTTATTCTACATCTCTTACAATATGTTTACGCAAAGTAAGGCCTGATTCAATAAAAAAACTGACTTTCATGACTGTGATTCGATATTATCTGCTACCGAGCAAGGAACTGAGCGTGAAGATGCCTTCTATGCATATGTGTGTGTCTTTTCTTTGGTGTGCCATTTATGTATGAAAATGTTCACATAACCGTATCTCAAGTGGATATCATTCGCGATTCCAGTGGTGGTGTATAGCAGAGCCACCCTAATAAATTCCGATCAATTACCCCATATAAGGCAGTACCTCCAATGAGTATGCGGCGTATGACTGTACCTATCCTAAAAGCTAAATTATGAAATGAGACGTCTTACTCCATACAATATGACAGCGAGTCTATAAATAAACAAAGAGCTTTCATGTCCGCGATTGTTGTCTATGTGTTCGTTATTCAAACGCAATTTTTACGTAGATTGGTTTTGTGCCTCTCTCTGTTATGTGTTCAACTGCCTTAAGCTGGGAACATATTATTGATAGTATGTTTCCAGCTGTATGTTGATATATGAAATGCTCTTTGTTTATAGAGACGCTTTCATATTATAAAATAAAAAATCTGCTCTCTCACACTTGGACAATTCCTAGGCTTTTAAAATTTGTTGAAATGTATCAGGTAACTGAATATCAATTTATAGAAAGGTGTAATTTTTATTGCGAGCACGTTGTAATTATGTTCGCAATTTTTGACGTTTCATTTGACTTTAGAAGATCTATACGTCTACATCATATTATTCTGTATTAACATTACTTACAACATCTGACACAGGAGAAATGGCAGATAGCCTTAGCTCTCCACTCGCTCCGTAGACCCTGTGACTGCTTTCACATAAGCTCTCCAGTCTCACAAACTCAACTGATGCTTCGAATCCAAAAGAACGAAAATCATCGACAGCTGACATGTTGACAACATTGAATTTTAGTTCAGCCACCATTGCATTTGAAACATATTCATAGTCGTTTACATCACTGAAACAAATAAAGGCTATTTATTAAAGGATTGGAAATCAAACAGATGGATTTATTGTTGTTAAACAAGAACAAAAAAATACATTCTCGCCCATATCTCCGAAGATATAGGTACGAGTATAACCAAGGCATACATACATGACTAGCCGAAAACACTAAGTCCAACAATGTGACAGGTGACAAGACGATGCACATGACTAGGCACATATCCAACTCCGGGCAAAGTTATTTTTATTTGAAAATTGAAAATACACATTTTCTTTTTTTTTGTTGTCCGACCTGGGGATCGAACTCGAAACTCCAGAAGTCTAGTCCGACGCCGGATCACTACAAACTACATTTATTTAAAAAATAATAATAAGTGCTTGCTTAGTTAATATCACTTTTGTCCAAAAATGTGAATGGAGTGTATGCAAACCTAAAGCAGGGATATCGAACCTCATGCATAAATAAATGTAAATTTACACTGGTCTCCAAACCGAAATCTTATGGTGGCATAAATAGGTTCCATTTGCCAACACGCAAAATTCTACTTCATCCACAGCTACAATATTAAGGACAAAGAAACAGACGACAGTCTCTATCATCTTCACAGAAACGTTGTTGGCCTTTTTATTTTAAAGAGCCCGGGAACAATTTACTGGTGTAAGCATCCATGGGCGTTAAAATTTTCGATTAAAAAATCTCTATTGTACTATAATTAGAAACCAATTACCTGCACAAACAATCTCTAGGTACACCCGGTCCGTTATCTTTCCATGGTCTTTCGTAAATACGAATGGCAGCAGTGGAATCTCCCCCACACCTGTACCACTGGGAGTGAGCGGAGTGAACAGATCTACATAGTCTGCCACCATTTCTCACTCCCCAAACACGCAGTCTAATAGTTTCTCCTGGATTTGCTTCAAAGCGATAAGTGCAACTAGAATAAAGTAAAATGTCACCGCAGTATCAGTATATTTTAACCATAGCATAGATATTCTATATTTGTCAATTTCCATGTAACTGTTTCTGTCAATTATTTCGAAGCTTTTTAGCTTGCTAGCTATAACTTTTTTAAAACCAAACTATCAGAAAGGTGCTATGAGTTTGCAGTGCCTGTATGTGTGTGTGTGTGTATGTATCTGTCTGTATAATTGTAGCTCTTCAGCGAGTTGACAGATTTTGATTCGTTTTTTGTTTGGAAAATAACGTGGTCGAGAGAGTTTTTAACTATAGTTTATGGAGATCTGTAGGTGTTCAAGGTCATCAGCTCATTTGTAGCTTTTTCACATAAATCAGAGTTGATATTAGACGTACTATGGGTATTTAATTACCTTTAAAGCATATGCGAGACCTAACAGAACTAACACTAACAAGTGCTGGTAAAATAAAGTTGGTCCAATGATGGAGTTCGAAGATAGGAAACGTTACATTGGAATGCAAATACTGGTAAACCAATCGAATTCAGACACATTCGGTTCTAGATAACTATGTAGAATTGTGTTCAAATTCAAATGTTCAAATCTTGTGATGACGAGGACTTTATGAAAAGGACCTGATGAAGTGGAGGAGGTGGCGAATGGATTTGAAAGTTACGGTAATCTCATTCGTAATTTTTACAGTCGTTGATCTAAGACACAAATCATTTATCGATATTTTTTCAGGAGTTGAAGGTCATCAGCTCATTTGCAAGCATCGGAATGGAATAAATATTTGACACATTATGGATAATTATATCACTTTAAAACTAATGTGAGAGCTTATAGTTAAAGCACTAACGAATGCTGGAACAACTGAGCTGCTGGTCTGATAACGGAGCTCTAAGGTAGGAGACGTAATCCTGGAATGCCTATTCGTAAAACCGTCGAGTTTAGACTCATTCGATTCGCCTTAACTAGATATGTTCATATATTTTGATGACGACGACTTGATGAATTTAAAGTGACCTAGCTGATGGATCGTAGTTTTAAAGATACAGTATTATAATGTTTCGTAATCTTTGCAGGTTTCTAAAGCACGCCATAGAAAAAATGTGTAATAAATTTTACTTACACATAGTAAATGTAATGAAATGAAATGAAAATTATTTATTTGCGGAATATGTGTGTTAAAAAGTTGTTATAAAGATATTTAAGAATACAATATATTCTACCACATTGTGGTGTGCAAATATTTAGTTAATTTTAAAAAGTTACGTATTTCTATAAAAATGTACATTTAAATCACAGCCCTTATTTACATTTTAATAAACATTTTATTTATTTATGAACATAAGTTTCAAACTTTGTTATAAATTAATTTAAAGGTAGATTAATTTTTAGTCCTATCTACCGTACACTACCACCGTTTCCAAACCTAGCCCGTCGGGAGAAGAAACGGCGAAATAAACTCCCCGGCAACCATGATTTTATCACTTAAATTAGGCTTAAATTTATTAAAAACAAATATATATATGTATGTTTGTCTGTAGTATAGTAGCTCCCAAACAATTCTAATGTGTGATTTCAACTCGCGTCAAATGAGGGTTTTTATTAACCCCTGATTTTGAACGGTTTGACCGATTTCGTTACGGATTTTTTTTTTGAAATCTGACATAAATGAGATGATTCTTAGCTACGTTACATACGTTTTGTTTTGTCGGGGGCTAATCGAACACTTTTAATTTTGAGATTGTCTGTCCCGTGGTGGTCCGGGCTCCTTTGCAGAAGAGACCATCTATCTGCCTTAACGCCAGGCAACTTGTAAAAGGCGAGCATAGGCTTACCATCAACACCGTGACATCTTACCTATTTCTGCCGCCATAACGTCATTACGTGTTCAGGTTTGGAGGACAAGGTAGCCAGTAAACTTACTTTTGCTTAAGCGTGAACGTCGCGATCCCTGCCAGGCCATTGGACTGCAATTCTGGCCCGAAAAAGTACGGCATAGCGGGTTAGGGCGTTCCCTACTACTTCTTTACATGTGACAACCCTACCTAAAGTTCCCACCTCCCACCTCCGCGACTTTAGGTAGGGTTGTCACATGTAAAGAACGTGACAATTAATATTGTTTCCCGAGCTCTTCCTATATTCGTGTTCTGGTCGCGGAGGTGGGTGGTGGGAACGTCAGTTAGGCTTGTCACATTCTGTGTTGTTTGGAGGATTATTTGCCACAACGGTTACACTGCTTACGCGGAATTGGCAAAATAAAGGCTTATTTTACATCTTTTATAATGGATTTCCGCAAAGTAACGCCTGATTCAATAAAATCATTCACTTGTTCCAGCACTACATCATTAACTAAAACTCTTACATCCGTTCTGGCTACGTCTCTTTCAAACACCATTATTTTGGTTTTCATCGCATTCAAATGTAAGCCCCTTTCTTTACAATCTTCTTCCATAACTGTGACCAGTGTTTGCAGCATCATCTGCATAAAGCAGGCAGTTCACCACTTGGTCTCCCATACGCATTCCCACATTCGATGATCTTAACCTTTGAAAACATTTGTCCAAATATAAGATAAACAAGCGTGCTGACAATACACAACCCTGCTTGACGCAAATATTTACATCAAACCAAGGGGATATGTTGCCATCCACCCGCACGCATGCTTTACAGTCTAAATACTTTGACTACACCCCGCACGCAGCAGGGACCCGACTATCCCATAATCTGGCAAAATGTCCCAAAGTTCCTTACGTACAACCCTATCAAACGCTTTTTCAAGATCTACAAAACCGCAGAAAACCTTCTGACCAACAGCCAGATGCTTCTCTACAATGTTGCGAACCAAAAACCCTTGATCCGTACATCCTCTTCCAGACCTGAAACCGCCTTGAGCCTCCCACAATGTTCCATCGGACATCCCTTGCATCCTCCTTTCAACTATTTTTCCATACACTTTTGATGCTAAACTGATCAAACTAACGGCTCTGTAACTTGTACAGTCCATGCGTGCCTTGCCTTTATACAAGGGCACGATGACCGTACGTCGCCAGTCGTCGGGTTTTCGGGTAAGAAATTAGTGAGTCTTGATTAATGTAGTTGGCGTTCTTTTCAAAAAGATAATTGACAATAAAACCTTTATAATGTTTAAACATTATATTTTAGTTAGCAGTCCATTATAGCTTCATACGGGTGCACAAACTTCTATGTTAACATACATTTATCTAAACCTTACTCATGAACTACTCTATTAAAATAAAATCAAAATCCATTGCGTATTTTTATTTTGTTTTATTAGAATTTCAGACATTTTAGCCTGTGGTCTAGCGGTTCAGGTGTTGTACTTGACTGCATGAGGTACCGGGTTTGAATCCTGAGTCGGGCAACAAAACGAAAATATGTTTTTTTTTAATTTTCTTATAAAAGAAATGTTGTTCGAGATTGAATATGTGTGCGGTTGACTATAGGCTTGGCACCTGTCACATTGTGTGACTTAGTGTCTTCGAATAGTTGTGGGTGCCCTGGTTGTACCTCTGCCTACTTCTTCGGGGATATGAGCGTGAAGAAACTTTTTTTTTAGTTCCGTAATTTTACCTAAGGGCTAATTCTTTTTTATGTTTTTTGGCATCTCTTACCCTTACCTTTTCTCCCACTTAATTCATTTTAGACTAGGCAATGAGTTTCCCTGTTTTGGTCCGGGCTTCTTTGGGCAATAGAGCTTCTGCCAATAGGTATCATAAAAAAGTGAGAAACGACACCTCAACTCTCTTACTAGCATTAGTTTTGTTTTGTGATTAACCAAGTAGAAATAAATCACAAATATTTTCAAGTATAGGACCATTTTATACAAAGTAAATGACATTTGGGTTAAAGGAATCTACACACCCTTCTGCAGCTGGTCTATGTATTACTGAGTAACATGTCGGTAGTATGTTGGTATAGAACTCTATTTTATTCCTACCAAGTACCATCTTACAAAATTATTTGAGTTTATCAGAAGTCCCACGTTGCAAATATTATCAGTTACAATATTAGTTGTGAATATCAAACAAAATTAGTTGTGAATACTTCTATTGTTTTGTGCTGTAATATTATTGACGATAAAGGCTTTTGGCCATTTGGAGTAGGTTTTTACTTTAAACAGACACATTCATAACCACAGGTCCCCTAAACTCAGCATGTACCTATTCTATATGAAACGAGGGGTTTGAGGCCACATTTTGAATAGCCTTTTCGTGATTTTTGCAGTTTTTCAATTAATTAATTATCATTCAATTTTTTGTAATATTTTCTATATCCTTGTCTAAATCTGCTCACCAAAAATATGACTTTTTTTCATACACTTTATGTCCAGATTGTTAAAAAATCCTGTAATACATGTTCCCTAATATTATTATTTATCTTCTGTATTACTCTGCATCTCCTTAATAAACACTTTATAACCTAAACATATTTAATTTTTTTTTACAAGTTTTTAGTTTATGCTCATCGCGCAATTTATTGTTCACTGGCTAGCCATACTATATTTATAGCCATACTATATTTATAGTATGTTAAAATATCACTAAATATTTTATCTTTTTGGTCTCTCTTTGTACAGTTTGACAATATAATGTGATAAAGTTTGATTTATTTATAAAATCTTCATTTAATAATTTATAAATCAGTCTTTAATTCAAAAATTTTTTCAAGTATTTCAAAATTATTTTTTTGGCCTTTCATGACAACACGTAACAAATAGTCAGCTGGGCTACTTTTAGATTGTATATACTGGATTTCATATTTAAATCTACTTAAAAATCAAACAAGAAAGTTTGACAATAGTATAAGCGCCTTGCCGCCATTTTTGAAAAGCCATATTTTTGTCAATGCTTTAATATCAAGCTGTTAAATCAATGTGTGTCTAAATAAGGACGGACGTAAACGTCTAACCTTCTAACTAGGATTTTTAACAAGGAAACAGTACTTTCAAACCTAATTGCTCTTTCGACATACAAAATGTTCACAGTGGGTGGCACACACGTTATTATTTTTTCTAATCAGAAAAAAACTAATATCCGTTTTCCATGCGTTCGGATCGTATGACATAATTTGTGCTTAGGAAACGAATGATAGCCTTATACATAAAATGGTGAATTGGAAGGTGTGGGATTTAATTAGAGATTTCCAAAATGTACTATATAATAATAGTAATAGTGTTTTATGATCAATGTAACACAGATCATAATCGTTAACAATATTTTTTTTATTTAAACACGTTGAATAGATTTGTTTTTATTTTACCAACCTTATATTTCGAGCACCTCCCCGTCCGTATAAGAATACATCGCGTGGTGATGAAAATGTCACAGGAGGATCCGATGGTGCTTCTGGGAAAGACCGAGAGACGAACCGTCTGGAGCACGGACCTCGGCCCCACGGCTCACCGTCTTGGTGCAAGTCTACAAACTCGTACAGTGCTTTAAAGAATACTGGCCTGTAAAGAGCAATGATTAAAAAATGTAATATTCGTTAATTACAATTCAATTTTTAACTAACTTTAGTATCGGAGCCCCGATAATAAAAAGTAAAACTGACACTGAAAGTTTATAATAAAATCATTTTGTGAGTAGTAAACTACAGATATAGTTATAAGAACTGTATTCCTTTCAATAAAATTTGGGCAAAGATACAGATTTCCTGATATTAAATATTCAAAGCCTGTAAATAAAAATGGTAACAGATTTAGCCAATGTGCGGCTTAAAACCTGTGTGCAACTGAGTGATGATTATTTAAATACCGTCATTTTTGAGGATAACAATTAGACGGTATTATTTTCAACGAAACTTCAGTTGATATATAGCCCTGATGATGCTTGTATAGCAAAACCGGTTGGCTAAACCATAAAAATAATAAAATATATTGTGGAAAGTACAAGTGTTTCTACATAAATTGCATCAAGAATTGAATTCCACCAAGCACCGACGATAAGAAGTATAGAATTTATAGAAGAGAGGTTGGCTAACAACTTCGAGATCAAAACCAAACTCTTTTGGAGGGAGGGGAAGAAGTGCCGGAGTTGTTCGTCTGCCTCCAGAATGAATAGAATTAAGTCTAAGGAGTGCAAAGTTGCACAAGTCTATGAATGGTGACGCATGGTGGGATGAGGAGGTAAAAGCCTTCGTTGAAAGAAAGAAGAAAGCTTGGCTAGACTATGTAGCAGGTTTGCAGTCGTATGACAGAATGAAAGGTTTGAAGAAAGAAATGTACCGATGTTGCAAGAAAATCACCAAACACTTAGTGAAAAGGAAGCGCGACACGGAAAGTATGAAACTAGAAGAGAGGTTGGCTAACAACTTCAAGATGAACGCCAAACTCTTTTGGAGGGAGGTGAAGTAGTCTCGGAATTGTTTGTCTGCCTTCAGAATGAATAGAATTAAGTCTAAGAGTGGTGATATTCTTGCAAGCACGCTTGACGTGTTAAAACGGTGGAGAGAATTTTATAGAGATAGGTATGTATGAATGTGCCCAAGATGCTGCCGCCGGGTCCGAGTACTCATATGACTCGGAAATAGCGAAGGCATCTGACGGCATTATGATGGAAGAAGTTGAATGGGCGATAAGAAGTATGAAATATGGTAAGGCTGCGGGAGTAGATATGGTTACAGCTGAGATGATCAAACTTGGTGGTCCTGCTGTCCGTGACTCTTTCTGGGTTCTTTGTAACAAATGTTGGAAGACCTCCAGAGTACCCGAGGACTGGCAACGATAAATCATCGTGCCATTGTATAAACGCAAGGGTTCACGCATGGACTGTACAAGTTACAGGGCCATTAGTTTGATCAGTTTAGCATCAAAAGTGTATGGAAAAATAGTTGAAAGGAGGATGCAAGGGATGTCCGATGGAACATTTTGGGAGGCTCAAGGCGGTTTCAGGTCTGAAAGAGAATGTACGTATCAAGTGTTTTCGCTCCGCAACATTGTAGAGAAGCATCTGGCTGTGGGTCAGAAGGTTTTCTGCGGTTTTGTGGATATCGAAAAAGCGTTTGATAGGGTTGTACATAAGGAACTTTGGGACGTTTTGCCAGATTATGGGATAGTCGGGTCCCTGCTGCGTAAGGGTTGCAGTCAATGTATTTAGAAAGTAAAGAATGCGTGCGAATTGGATGGCAACAAATCGCCTTGGTTTGATGTTAATATTGGCGTCAAGCAGGGTTGTGTGTTGTCAGCACACTTTATTTATCTTATATTTGGACAAATGTTTTCAGAGGTTAAGATCATTGAATGTGGGAATGCGTGTGGGTGACCAAGTGGTGAACTGCTTGCTTTATGCAGATGATGCTGTACTTTTGGGCACTACACCATCTGAGCTGCAAACACTGGTCACAGTTATGGAAGGAGATTGTAAAAAAAGGGGCTTACATTTGAATGTGATGAAAACCAAAATAATGGTGTTCGAAAGAGATGTAGCCAGAACGGATGTAAGAGTTTTGGTTGATGATGTAGTGCTGGAACAAGTGAATGAAATTGTATATCTTGGTTGTGCTTTTAGAAGGGATGAAAGGTACACCGCGGATGTAGAGAAGAGAGTGAGTGCAGGGAATAGTGTGAATGGAGTGTTGGGTAAGCTATTCCAAAGCGAGGTTTTGAGTCAAAAAGCTAGACTCGCTTTACATAATTCTGTGCTTATTCCAACATTATTGTATGGAAGCGAGAGTTGGGTAGCATGAAAGAGCATGAAAGTAGAATAAATGTGGGCGAAATGGAGAGCACTACGGAAAATCTGTGGTGTAACGCTTGCTGACTGCATTCGTAACAGTGAGATCCGAGAAAGAGTGGGATTGAAAGAAAGTGTTAGTATTAAAATGCGAAAATGCATGCTCCGCTGGTTCGGACATGTGGAAAGAATGACAGATGAAAGATTGACAAAGCAGATATACAATGCGAATGTGGATGGATGTAGGTACCCGGGGAGACCAAGGCTGACATTTCACGATCAGATCAATCGGATATTATCCGAGGGTGGTGTCAAGTGTCTCCGAAACCGGTGTGTTTGTAAAAAAAGGGTAATGAATGTGAAGGAAGCAAGACAGGTTTGTCAGGACCGTGAGGTCTTGCACTCGATACTATCTGCCTACCACGTAAGGGACTTGGCGTGAAGATATATATATATGTATGTATGTTTAATTTATTTTAATTTTCTTGCAGATCACTGCCATACAATAGCTTATCTCGCTTGAGGTCTATTATATTTTATTTGGTATCTTTTTTTAAAGAAATTTCTCGCTACATTATGTCTCGCATCGAACACAAAATATGACCAACATCGATTAATGTTTTCAGCTGATCCTTGTTACCATCCGCGGCTTTCTATGTCTGTTAGCTTGACGATAACACTTTTGCTATAGCAGAGATGGCAAAAGCTAACTGATTTTGTACATCCTATAAAATTTTGTCTCTTTTTAAATTATTTTCGTTAACTGGTTTATTTCTGGATTAATAAAAGCTTTCACTAGTTACAGGTTTCTTAGGTATAATATGAAACTTTGAAATATATTTTTCAATTTCATTTGTATCTCCGTTCACAATAATATTTGTCCAGCGTCTAGCGACGCCTTTATGGATAACTGACCCAAAAAGAGAGTTCCTATCCAGGTTCACCACCAAGGATACCAATAATGGCAGGGTCTGTTTCGTGGGCTTCAGTTATTGCATCATTACGTTCTTTAGCTGAAAACGACAGTTCAATTGGGTTTTCTGAAATAGGTATTAAAGCATATTTAGTAGGCAGAGGCACTTTTTGCTAAAAATTATATATATTTGTAATGTTGCAATTAATGGTGTCTTAATGGTGTCAAAACTCTGATCAATAGAGACAGAAATATTACGGACCCCTTCAATACAAGCAGTACTATTAATATTTGGGTCATCAAATGCATTTTTATATAGCACAAATATTTGAGCCTAGTAATCTAGCTACTTTTTTGTTGTTATTATGCGACTCGAGGAATTCAATCGTATCAATTTGTAGTTTTAAATACAGGAATTTGTAATTACTATTTTATTAAATACTTCTAATTATTCTGCTATTATATACTACTATCTGTTCCGGCGAAATTTGTTCCACCCGTTCAGTTTTTATAGAAAAAAAAAAGTTGTTTCTCCTAGTTTCCTGGGCGTCAAGCGGAACAAAAATTTCTGTGACCTTTTCTTTTGTTTGAAGTTACCTCGGTAGGGCGGTATTTTTTAAAAAAAGAGCGTGTTAATTGTTAAAGGTCGGCAACGCATCCTTGATACTCTTGGTGGTGCGGATATCCGTAGGCAGCAATGGTCACTTTCCATCAGGTGACCCACTTGCTCGTTTGATTCCTCTTATAAAAAATGGTGTTACGATAATGATCAAGCAATCAATAAGTTACATTCTAGGACAAACATTAATATTAAAAAAAACGATTTGGCAACTGAATTCAGTTTAGTTGGATTTAGATATCGAAGCCATTATATGAAAGTGGTTTGAACATTCAATTTACAAATTTGCGAGAGTTTGGACGGTTAATTATTATTGGTTTGAGTGTTTCTGTGCAGCGATTTTTTTTAGTATTTGTACGCAAATGGTATCAGTGTTTGTAGTTGCGATAAAAGTAACTTTGTTCTCATGTTTTATATACAAACACGACCAAACAAACCCTGTTGTGTTTGTTAACTAAATCGATCCCATTCATGTAATAAGATCATTTGTTTGATACGTGTCTGTAATCAAATCAAAGAAAATAAATAATCTTGTATATAATTGTTATCCAATAGTTTCACTTAATAGCAGCTCCAAATGTGGCTTTTGGTATTTACGTATTTCCTGTATTTGACAAATGACTTTCGTGTATGGAGTGTACATTTGCCATGATCATTGTTATATTTGACTATTTGGCAAATTTCTATCGATTTCTCAAAACGTATCAAAGGACAAAATAACCCACAGACTACATCAATAGAGACTAAATACATTTTTAACGCGCACTACTAGTAATATACGTATAAATAATAAAATCTAGCTGCAAGTGTAAAGTCTGTTTGTTCTTAAAGTAGTGTTTGATTTGGTACAGCAAATTTATTTTTTGGTATGAAAAGAAAGAATTAATTGACATTTGCCTCCATGTATTGCCTATTTGCCCGTGCGTTGAGTATTTTGACAGATACGACAAACACCTCTGTGGTCTAGCGGTCCGGGTGTTGGACTTGACTGCATGAAGTACCGGGTTCGAGTTCCGGGTCAGCCAACAAAAAGAAAATTGGATTTTTCCAATTTTCTAATAAAAAAAAAATGTTGGCTGGGATTGGAAATGTGCTCGGTTGGCAATAGGCTTGCCACCTATCACATTGTAGGACTTAGTGTCTTCGGCCAGTCGTGGGTGCCTTGGTCATACCTCTGCCTACCTCTTCGGGGATATGGGCGTGAAGATACTTTTTACAACAAACACCGATCAACTATCCACACATTCATTTGTGGAGACACCTTCATATCAAACAATCTTAATAATATGTTAAGCTTACATTTCAACTATTAGCTGTAAGTTAATACTGTTATACACTAAGCATACAAAATACAATGCATGGTTAGCAAATGCGAAAAATGTGAACCAATTTCTATAGTCAGAAATTTCTTCTAGGTAGGAAGTTAAGAATTTACAATTTTTACAAATCACTTGTATCCAGTTAAACTTACTTCAATGCAGTTCCTTGAGTCAATTTAAGTTCCAGCGTCAAAGAATCTCCCTTGGAAAGAAAACTTTCAGTCCTCGTACACGCTCTTGACTTACGAAGTAGTGCGTGCTCGCACGTGCGCGGCGCACGTTCCCTGCAAAACCTCGCGATGAGCGTCGCGTTGGTTGGGGGGCGGCCCACGATGACGGACTGGGGGGACGTGGCTCGAGACATTTGCACCGAACGTTCTTTGTCACTGAAATTTCATCTAGTATTGTCATTGAGCCGAGTTTGTTATTTGTTATAACAATGATAGGTACATAAAAACTGACAAATTATTAAGTTTTTTTTAAAGTTATACGTTTTTAGACGCGTTATGAAAAAATGATGAACGTGATAAATGTGCACATTTTGTGCACACAAGTGAATACATACATACCTACATACATACATATCTTCACACCAAGTGTCTCAAGGGATAGACATAAGGTATCGAGTGCATAACCTTACGATCCGGACCTGTGTGGCTTCCTCCAAATTCATTACGGTTTTTGGCCTTTCCTTTTATTTTTTATATTTTATTTAACCTAGGATAATATCCGAGCAATTTGATCGTGGAATGTCAATCTGGTCTATCTGGGTACATACATCCATACTTTGTCATTGTATATCTGCTTAGTCAATCTGTCACTTGTCATTCTTTCTACATGTTTGAACCAGCGAAGCACGCCCTTACTCATTTTAACACAAACACTTTCTTTCGATCCCGTTCTTTCTCGGATCTCGCTGTAAGGAATACGTTCAAGCGTAACACCACAGATTTGCTGTTGGTCACCCACATGCATTCCCACATTCATTAAACTTAACCTTTGAAGACCCAGATTCAAAATAAACAAGCGTGCCAAAAACACACAACCTTGCTTGACGCCAATATTGACATAAAACCAAGGCGATATGTCTACATCCAACCGCATACATAGTTTACAATTTAGTATATTCTTGCCGTGCTAAAAATCGTGGAAAATTAGGCATAAACCTCTCTCGTTATATGTCTATAAGCTAGCAGTATTTCCCACTTTCACGAATTCCGAGTATTTGTTCGTTCATCCTTACACTACAAGAATAGACACTAAAAGAACATGTACATAAAAACGTGCGGTTGTTAGAGAATAAAAAAACGAACAAAACGTACCAAAATATATCACTACACCCGGGTGATATCCGCATCGGACCGTCCCATATGTTCAAATGGCTTCCACAGTACTCATCTTCCGGCAAATCCGGGTGAAGAGCATTTGTCACGTAAAACTTTAGCACAGAAAACCAGACTCTAAATCTAGGTGCAGAAAACTGTCTCCGGTAGATAATATTGCGCCCCGATGGCCCCGATGTGTCGATCCCCTGCATGTGATAGAGGCAAGTTGTGTTCGGAGGCAGCGAGTGTTGGGGATGTTCTAATATCCCTCTTCCGGTTCCTCGAATCCAAAACTCGCATGCCCTTTTATTTTTTGCGTATGTCGGCGACTGTTGATCTACAAATCGCACCTGAAATCAGGAAGCACTGTTTTGTTAAAAAATAATTGTAATACCCAATTTCAGAATAAAATAAAATTAAAAGGCATTTTGGCTTACGCTACGCCACACATTAGTAAATTTTGTGATTATCATTGACAGTTATCTTAAGGTATGGCTATTTGTATAACATTTGATGTTTAAATCACTCGGGATAATCAAGTCTACCCGTTTAGAGGAATATTCAACAGCATCTTTCAGCTTCAATTACAATCACTGTTGCAATTGCAGTACAACATAATACGTTTGTGCGTTGAACCAACAAGCGCACGATAAATACAGTAATAATTTTCTAGTGTAGAGGTAGGCATTTCCTTTAGAATGAAATTTTTGATTTCGTAATATCTTTTGAATTTACTATTAAATTGAAATAATTCATAAAGTAATCTCAAGGCACTCAAACAGTCTTGAATATGAAATTATTTACTTGGACATGTATTAATATGAAGGAAAAATATTTTACCATTAGAAGCAGACATTATCGCCGATGAACATAAGCTACGTTATTTCGTTGGGAAAATAAAAATTTGTCAACCCGTGCAAAGCCGGGACGGGCTGCTAGTTTCTTATAATACGGTAATTATAAAAGTATTTAAACGCTCGCAGTACTAACTTTTATCAAATTAAATACAATAACCACCTTCAATATTTCATGCACAATATGATCGTATTTTTATATAACAATTTAATTCGATAACTTAGAATTTATCACAAAATTAAATATGACTACGAGTAAAATTAACCGAAAACGTTACGGTATCATCCCGGAATGTTGTGACAACATAATTATTCTCATTTTTCCCGTCCGTGAGGCAAGACGGGTACCTAATGGATTTCAATGATTTAAACTTGATACTGTAAGACTACTATTGACATCTAGTACATTAGTTGGGTAACTTTTTAGTCAAACAAGTTTTATGGCGTTTGGAGGACATTTTGTAATATTGTGAGTAATTATTTATTTTTCACTTGTTGTATCTAAGTTTTGAGGCACACAAAAGGCCTGACTATTCAGAACGTGCTATACATAGGTCATACACGTATATTTTTTCTTAATACATGTCTATTATAGTGTTAAATACACTACAATTTAGTTTCGTTGAGCGCGTTTAATGACCTGAAATTTTCATTATTTTGAAAAAGTTTCTTTGGGGCATGATGGGGTATGAAGCACGATGCAGTACCCCATCTTGCCCGCTAGTTATATTTTACAGTGTTCAGTTTTTTATTCATAATATTGTTCTAGATCATTTTTCGTGGCTATAAAAGAGAGACAGAGAGAGGATGTTAAGGAAAAAAGTAAGAGACAGGCAACGAGAGATGTATTAGATGGGATAAAAGGTTATAAATTAGCCAGTAAAACTTACGGTAACCCTCAAACCACCCTTGAACGAAAAACTAATAAAGCCAGAAAACACGACAATCGTGTGCATCCTGCACTTTAGATAATTTTGGGCTCGATTGAAACTGTTTTTACTAAAGATGAGAAACAGGTACTTGTAACTTATTTAAAAGAAGAGAGTTTGGGATTAACAACTACAGAACTTCGAAAATTGGCATACGAATTAGCAATTCGAAATAATAAACAACATAATTTTAATACAGAGCAAAGGCAAGCTGGAAAGGATTGGTTGCGTGGATTTCTGTGTCATCATCCAGATCTAAGTTTGAGAAAACCAGAGAATACATCAGCTGCCCGTGCTGCTGGTATTAATAAAGTCGCAGTGGGTAAGTTTTTTGAACTGCTAGGGAAATCATTAGATGAGCATCTCTTCACTCCAGACAGGATATACTACTGTGATGAGACCGGTGTATCAGTTATTCCCAAAACACGATTCAAGGCGGTTGCTGCAACTGGAAAAAAATTAGGGAGGAGGCTTTACCTTCCGCTGAGAGAGGAATGACTATAACTATTGAAATTTGCTTCAATGCGGCAGGGCAGGAAATTACATGACGCCTTTGTTTGTTTTCCCACGAAAACGCATGAAGCGTGAACTGACGAATGGAGCTCCACCGGTTCTTGTGCAGAATGCTCAGATTTGGGGTGAATAACGGCCGAAATTTTCGTAAATTGGTTTAAAAAAAATTTCAATTTATCAATGCTTCAACTGAGAATCCCGTGATGCTACGTTTAGATGGCCATGCTACTCATGTGCAAAATCTTGAGGTCATTGATGAATCACGTAAAAATGGCGTTATCATAATCTGTTTTCCACCACACACGAAAATATACAAGATTATAAAAAGAAGAAGAAAACAACTCAGGATATAAATAAAAAAGTAACAACCAAAATCGCAGAGAAAAAGGCTAAAAAGAAAATCGAAGATTCAGATAGCTATACCGAAGACACAGGAAGTTTGCATTATCAGGGTTTTTTATACGGAATCACGTGAAGGATGGGTAACTTGTCAAATTTGTGGTAAATGGGCACATAGTGAGTGTGCTGGCGTTGAAAATTACTATGACTTAGCTGTCTATATCTGTCCAGTTTGTGAAAGTGATGATGACTAATTACCTATAACCCATTTTTCCCAGGGGGGGGTACTCCATATTTCCCTATGGGTGGGGCATGATGGATATTAGGTACTTTTTTCTTATTTTTGTTATTTCTGCCAGAAGAATGCTTTATTTTTGTTTCGTTTGATTGTGATTTATAAGAAGAAAGACTGATTATTTTGTAATTAAAGTTTCTTATTTTTAAAATCGAAACGACAGCTTTTATTCCACATATTTTCTTAAGGTCCCCGTCTTACCCCACCTTCCCCTATGTAGTTCGCATTTTGATGACTGGATAGGTACATTCATAAATATAGAAAAATTACTGTCGCAAAAACTTTCACTTTATTTTTACGGTGCCCAGGTAAGAATGGATAACCTCTGAAAGGCTAATAGTAGAACTAAAGACAAGCCCAAAAAAATTATAGCCCTTACACTGCTAGAAATATGGCGCTTTAAAATCATCACTTTTTTGGCTGATTTCATATTTTTACTCGTAAGGAGGTCAAAAATGATTAAAACTATACAATATGATATATATATTCCCATGTAAACTTCCATCTAAAATTGATTTGAACGAAATCTAGTATATTACGGCCGTTCAGAGAATGTGTTCCTGACACGTCACGATTGAACTGACGATGTAACTTTGTAATGGCGTTGCAGTTACGATAAAAATATTATTGCTGGTTGTTTACCGTTTTGACAGTTGATGAGCATTATATCGATAATCAATTAATGCTATAATATTGTGCCAAACTGAGTGTCAAATAACTTGGTAAACAATATTTTTAACCGACTTCAAAAAAGGAGGAGGCTCTCAACTCGTTGCGATATTTTTTTTTATGTATGTTCAGCGATAATTTCTAAACGGCTGGACTAATTTGCAAAATTCTTTTTTTATTTGAAAGAGTAAGTAAAAAATAAGAAATTGTGTAGGTATTAGGTATAATATTAGTTAGGTATTAGAAGAGTATCAATTAGGGTAAGTTAGTAACTAAAATAAGTGTTTATTCATAGGTTAGTTTCGTCGATTCTTTTGTTGTGGTCTTGTAAATATTTTTGGGTAGGATATAGTTTGTACACATAATATAACAAATTATTTCATCTTTTTTAGTTCTAGAGAGTTTTTGAAGGCGGTTTTCTTTTTTGTATTAATTTTTTTAAATCTAAACTGCGCTATCACAAGGTTATATCAGCGCTTTATATTTGTAGTGCTGTGCTAACAATAACAGGCAATAATAGTATCGTAATCTGTTCTTATACAGTTACAATTTCTAAAATAATGCGTGGACTATAAGAATAGACTGTAAGATAACTTTTATTAAATATAAAAATAAAACTACGACCATTTTTTTTTTGAATGACTAACTTGTTGCTAATCTTGCGATTTTTTGCAACTTCACCGAACTTTGTGGGCCGAGCAGAGTACTCAGCCCGAGACATCATTATTTAGATGGATTGGGCTGTTACCTACAACGCCAGTACCAAGGGCTGTCTCCCGGGAGACCGTACCTCGACTTGGTGCTGCGTTCTGGTTACTGGGTGGACTTGATGGAGGAGTATTTGTGGCTCGTCGCTCGTCGTTAGGCGCCGGGCGCAAGAGAGGTCTTCGTCGCCGAGACCGGCGGCGACGGTGTAGTGTAATGTTAATTAAAGTGATGTGAGTTTGACGTGTTCTGATTTGAGGTTGGGAGAATAGCGTTTGCCGCGGTTATTGGGTCTGGATGATCCGATAACATGTGGCGAGGTCTTCTATGATTAAAGGGAGCGTTCGCGACCGGTTTGTAGTCACACGCGGATGCTACCAACGGGTTCGGGTGGGCAGCCGTTTTTTCAAAGTAACTCTCCGACAGTTCTTTGAAATGCTGCGCTATAGAGGCGCCCGTGGCAGTTCGCATGAACCTATTCTGGACTACCTGAAGATTTTTGAGATGGGACGGGAACGTATGCGTGAAGGCTACGCTACCGTATGCTAAAATGGGTCTAACACAAGTTTTGTAAAGTGTCGCTTTGTTAAGAAGTGACATTTTACTATTTTTATTAATAACATAATGGAGACGGCTAAGTACGAACTTAGCCTTGTTTGTAACGCACGTAATATGCGGTTCGAACGACATATTTTTGTCTAGAGTGACCCCTAGGTATTTTGTTGATTTTTCCCAGGGGATCGCTCTTCCGAACAGTTTGATGGTGCCCGGGCTACGCCTGGGAGTTAACCGTTCGGGTAGGACACTTCGATTAAAGTACACCGCTGCACTTTTATCGGGATTCACTTCTATACGTCACTTCCTGAACCATTCGCCCAGGAGAGTGGTCGCGTTTCTAAGATTGCAGCCTATTTGTTTACCGCGACAGAGGTTGAATATAGAGCCTTGTCGTCCGCGAAGAGGGCTACGTGGACGCGCGGCGGTGGGGTACGTCGTACGTGTAGAGGGTGTATAGTATAGGTGAGAGTACTCCGCGGCACTCCCGCCTCTAGGGGCCTACTGCTAGAGAGAGTACCTCCTACATGAAAAACTACGACCAAACCGAACGCGCGAAAGAAAGTAGCATTTTTATATTTATAGTCTAAGAGCCGGCGGAAGACCGACCTTCACCGATCTGATAACCAGATGAGACATATTTTTATCAAATATAATTTATAAACAAATATGCCTATAATTACTTGCCTATCTGAAAGTGCTCATGGCTATTTTTAATTCAATTATGTATGCTTTAAGTATGATTTTTCGCAGGCAAGTCTATATGACTGATTTTGTAATAAAATAATCTAAAATTTGATATAACTTTCGAGAAGTAAGTATAACGAAGGAGTCACCTATATTGACTTACCTGTTCACATCTGTTTGCCTGGTAGCTATACACGAAAATGAGTAGGCAAGCCTACTGAGGCATATTCTGTGTTTTAAAAACCAACAGTGAAATAAAATTCATTTGGTTATCAAACGAATAAAAGTAATGAAAAAAAAACGATCAAAGTTAATTTAATTAAAAATAGCCATGAGCACTTTCAGATAGGCAAGCAATTATAGGAATATTTGTTAATAAATTATATTCGACAAAAAATATGTCTCATCTGGTTATCAGATCGGTGAAGGTCGATCTTGGGAGACCGTGGGCGGTCTCCTCTACTATAAGGTTGAAAATAGTAACCCCAAATGGCGTTACTAGCACTTTTATACTTAGATTAAAAACGGTAACCCCAAATGGCGCTATGGGCCGCCATTTTGTGACACTAAAACAGTCGTCTGTGGTCGTTTCATGCGCATAGATCACGTTCTTCAAGTGTTTTCGATCTGTTTTTATTTGAAAACCCGGCTTTCGTTTAGTGGACTATTTCTGCTTTTCAAACTGACATCGATGCTAAATCGGACTTGGATGGTGTTTTTGTGACTTTTGGTGCATAATAATACCTAAACGTGGACAAACATTGAAAAGTGGAGCCCGTGAGTTAATCATCAAGCTGCAAGATTACTTTGAGCGGGAGCGGCAAAATGGCGGAACCCTGGTACCTATCGAACAAGTACAAGAACGCGTCTCTCAGGCGCTTGGAGTTAGCAAACGAAGCATGCATGGAAGATAATATTTTACGTACTCCGAAGAAGAAGAAGAAGCCCGTAACAGATATTAACACCTTTGACGCCGATGCAATCAGAAATCACATATATGGTTACTATTCCAGAAATGAATATCTCAACAGGAAGAAGCTTTTGGCATCGTTAAGAGAAGCTGAACTGTTTAGCGGGGGTTTACTGCTTTAACCAAAATTTTAAAAGATATTAGTTTTCCGTATAAAAAAACAGACAAAAGAAAAAAATTATTAGAACGGATAAGTTTTTTGAGAGAAGCAAAAAAATTCATAACTGGGATAATGTTGTGTTCATTGACGAGACATGGCTAAACGCCAATCACACGGTTTCCCGTTCTTGGACGGATGATACACAAGCGTCGACGTCGAAAGTACTAATGGGTAAGGGGGCCCGTATGATAATATGCCACGCAGGTTCTGCAAAATACGGCTTTGTGGAGTTCATTTCAATCAAAAACCACAAATGACTACCACGAGGAAGTGAATGCCACTACATTTAAAGAGTGGTTCCAGAACATGCTTTTGCCCAGCCTACCAGAGCCTTCTGTAATATTAATGCATAATGCCTCCTATCACTCGGTTCAGATACAGAAACCACCTACCCAAGCTAATTAAAAAGAAGAAATGGTGGCTTGGTTACAAGCAAAAGGCATCGACGCAAATATGCAGATGCTAAAAGCAGAGCTGATGAAACTAGCTAAAGAAAATAAAAGCGGCAAATGAGCGATACGAAATCGATCAACTGGCTCTGGAGTACGGTCATCGCGTTCTAAGAATTCCTCCGTATCATTGCCAATATAACGCGATCGAGCTAATCTGAGCTCAAATAAAAGGTTACGCCGCCCGCCATAATACTTCCCCGCCATTTAGCACGAAAAAGTTGATGACCCTATTAAAATAAGCCTGCGGGAAAGTCACAAGAGATGACTGGGCAAAGGTTGTTGAGAAGACTAAAAATCTGATTGCGGAACATTTTGACCGAGATATCAGGATTGATTCTGTTATTGATAATAATATAATTATACATGTAGGCGAAGATGATGATGAAGACACTACCTCCTCAAACGAAACGGAGTCTGATTAATATTCTGCACGCACATTCAATTCAATGTACTTTATTGCATAGAAATACAGTTTGTAATTTTGTAACAAAGAATAAATAAAACAATTATAATACATTAATATTACCCTTTTTTGGTTTCCACTTAATTTAACTAAAATATAAATTTTAAATAATTTCGCCAATTTAAAAAGAAAATAATTTTAAAAATAACGCGGCGGTTCATTTTAGAGGAACAGTAACGAACTCAGTGTTATGTTGTGCCAATCACTAGTCGTGACTAACTGATAGGTGTCAGGAATGCATTCTCTGAACGGCCGAACTTTAAATAGTGTTTTTAATACGTACTGTAACATTAACACTTTAAATAGTTGTGCTACGCTGTCAAGAAATGGAGCTGTGAAGTTTAGAATCGTACAACTGAGATTTTGTTAACTTCGTTAGCGTCTACCTATCTACGTAACGGAATGTATTCTTAGAACGTGTTTTAAGCCCACTGTAAGAGGCCAGGTTGAACTAAATTGGACGAAGACGACACATTATTTAAAAAAAAATATAAGTATCTTTTGCTAAACTCAAAACATCCATTTTGTAGAGCTACTGTCGCGTGCGCTACGTAACCAGTTACAGCTACTCATAAAAAATCCGTGACGTTTTTATAACGGAATGTGTGTGAAATTGCTCTAGACGAAATTTCGTTTCCAATTTACTACAGATTTTTTTTAAAAAAATGTAAATAATGAATTAAGTATAATAAAAAGTAGACGTTTAATTCAAAAAGACAAAATAGTATTTAATTAATAAAATAATAGTCCCTTTCACGGGAGCTTGTGATATTAAGCAGTATTGCCCAAACGAACCAAATCGAGTTGGTTTAAAAGTTTTCGTTTTTGCAAACCCGGATGGAATGGCTTGAGATATGGTTGGTTGTATATCAGAGCTATAAGGTCTGCTTCTAGACCTTTTTAAAAATGTTGGATTTTCTCGTGTTCAATCCACTGTATTGTGATGAACTGAAAATTTAGTGCCACACAGTTAAGGATGGTTGAAATGAATTAAAATAAATAAAATTTGTTTATTTGCGGTACATGTGATTAAAAAAATGTTACAAAGATATTAAAGCATACCAACAAAAACTACCATATCGTGATGTAGAAATATTTAATTAATAATCATGGAAATTAAATACTAATAAATATTTTAATAGTTAAATCTATCTAAAATTTTAAATAAAAATGTTATTTGTGTTTTTTATTAGGCTTCATAATTCATTACAAATAACTTAAAAATCCGATCTACCGTACACTATCACCGTTTCCAATTCTAGCCAGTCAGGGGAGGAAAAGGTGAAACGAACTTCCCGGAAATCAGGTCTATTAGCCTGTTACTACCGCTCTTTCCAAAACAAGTAAATGAGGAGAAGAAACGCCAAAACAAAACTCTTCGGCAACCGTGATTGATATAATTAAACTAAGCTTATAATTATTAAAAATATTTTGTTAATTTATACTTGCCAGCAAGAAAATCTACTATAATGATATATTTTTCCTAATAGCACATCAAATACTTTCTTCCGAAATATTTTTGATGAAACTGATTACAGATTATCAGGAATTTGGTAATATACATGAATGGATATGTAATATTAATTATTTTTATAAATATTATGTTTTTAATTCGTAAACTTTATTCCTAATACTTGAGCATTTGTTTGAAATAAGTGATAAGGTACCCATGATAGCAGACATTTTGGACGCGAAACGGCTGCAGGAGGACATCAATCGGATCATACAGTGGAGTCAGACCAACAAGCTGTATTTTAATGTAGCTAAGTGCGGTGTGATGAGCTACAGTCGAGCTAGAACTCCAATGTATTACAACTATGAGATGGGGGATGCGGTAATTCCTCGCGTTAATTGTGTTCGAGACTTGGCCGTGGAAATGGTACCCGAGTTGATGTTTCGTAAACACATTATAAACATTTGTGCTAATTCGTTTAGAAATTTAGGTTTCATTTTGAGAAACTGTAAAGATTTTAACAATATATTAGTTATTAAAATGCTCTTTAATGCACTGGTTCGCAGTCATCTTAAAACTACCGCAATTATTTGGAATCCACAGGAGACCAAATACAGTCTCATGTTGGAAAAGATTCAAAATAAATTTACTCGTTTTTTATATTGTAAAAATTATGGAGTGTACCCCAGGTATCCACTAATGTATCCCAGTTTATTCGTTCTCGGAATGGTCGGGTATAACCGTCTAAGTGTCAGGTGTTATGTGTCGTTGGCGTGCTACGTGTTCCGCGTGTAGCGCGGGCAGCTGCACCATCCAGAAGTGCTGTGGGAGCTGCGGCTGTGCGTGCGCACCGTGGGCGCACGCCGTCGCCCCCCTACGCTAAGAGTCCCCGCGGCTAGGACTAATTTACTGAAGTTCGTTCCGTTGTCGTGCGCTATCCGTCTTATAAATTCAATTGCAGTAGAAATAGATATTTTTATTTGTAGCCTAGCTAAATTCACAGAACTCGCACAAACCTACATGAAAAGGCAATGTATTAATTATTAAATTGTTATTTATTTCTAACTCACAATGTCGTTTTGGGGAAACCTGTAAAGATTTTGTGAATTTGTTCTCAATAAATAAATAAATAAATGATAAAGGAGAGAAGGAGCAAGGTACAGGCAAAAGTTTGGTCTCATTCAAACAAATTCTAACACATGTTTCAATGCTTCTGATACTGTCATGAATAATAGAATCCCATCTTAATGAGATTTAATGGAGGAGAGATTATTGAAAAAAAAAGCTATTACGAAATGGTTTGATATTAAACCGATTCTAAAAAACCAACTTGCACCTGTAAGAGATGGAACAAAGCTGCAAAAGTATACCTTGTATAAAAAAGGTTACTATACCATTGCTGAATATCTGTCGGATAAGAGTGCTTGGGATTAATTGCTCCTCATACCCATCTCTTACTAGCAATTATATGTAATTTGTATAGAATAAGGAAAAAAAGACAGCCCGCTGAGTTTCTTGCCGGATCTTCTCAGTGTGTGGCCGCGTTCCGATCCGGTGTTAGTTTTAGTATTATTCGTCAAAAGTGCCTCTTGTAAGGTGAATGTGAATGAAAATATATTCTATTCTATTCTATTTATACTTTAATTTTTCCTGCTTTTATAGTGAGTGTATAGATGAGCACACTAAAAGTTTTACATTTCTAGCTAATCGGAACTATTTGAATTTCGAATGATATATTTTTAAAACGTTACAACCTTCTTAGTAATAAAAAAAACAATTGGTGGGAAATAATTTGTCAGTTATTTTTTTTAACACACATCAAAGTTCTACCTACGCAAGGGAAATTGAATTAAGTCGAAAAGATTTTAGAGCGTTGATTTTTCATGATTTTAAACGTTTTCTTTCTCCTCAAGTCTATGCCGCTCGTCTTCAAAATGCTATTGGGAGAAAAGCACCTTGTTTGGGCACCGTGAGGCGATGGATTAAAAACCTCCGGATTACCTATGAGACAATTAAAGGACTATTGGGGATTAGATGAGCCAAATTCAGAAAATGTTACATGAAGAATCAAAAGTTCGGAAACTTTGTTGTCGTTGGATCCCTCATGAACTGACAGCGGAGTGGCTCGCGTGGAATGGTGCTAATAGATGCTACTGAAGAACGCCTGTAAGAAGTGCCCGAAAAAAAACAGCAATCTTGTGAATGGGTGTTTGAAAATGAGAATAGGCCAACAAAATTGAGACAGGCGAGAAACGTTGGTAAAAAAATGAACGCGTTTTTCTTCTCGGTGTTAGAAAAAGTTCGCGAAAGACGACCAAAAAGCCGCATTCTCCTACACCACGACAACGCTTCTTCACACACGGCCAATAAAACAAAGTCATTTTAGCTTCCGAAAACGTACATCTCGTCATTCATCCTGCGCATAGCCAACCTAGGAACCAATGATTTCTATATTTTCCCAAAAATCAAAGATCATTAAAAATCAAAGGCTGGTAAAAGTAAAACCTCTCATCAAGGTTTTACTTTTACCAGCTCCAACGAGGTTATAACATACAGTGATAGCGTTTAATCAGCACGTAGAAAACATGCGTCCAGATCTGTAGTCCTTCTGTTTTAAAAAATGGTTCGATCGCATGAAAAAAAATTTAAAATGTAAAGATTATTTTGAAAAGCAGTAAACATAAAATTTTGATCATTGTATTACTGTAAAAGTAGGAATGTGCCATGTTATAGGACATTAACAGAAAAAAAACATTTTCTGATGAATTTTTCACAATATTATTACATACTTAATAATAATAAATAAATGTATAAAGTGAACTAAAAATCTAACACATCACACGGGGTCAGGAGTTTAATGAATTTAAGTGTAAAATAAATTGTTAATAATAAATAAATTAAACAAAAGTTAGATGTTGGAGGCTACCTCTCATAGTGATATCTCAGCGGGTCTCTGCGGAAGAACAGCTGCGGGCAACAGCTAAGATAGTTATATATAAAACTATACATAAATAGTCGGTAAGTACTACATACGAATATATGACCAATAAATAAAATGTATAATTTTAGCACGTGTTTCAATTCATATTTTAGATACATTCGCAATAAATAGTTGTTAAAAAGGTTGGCTGGTTACCTTCAAAATAATTGTCCATAACTCTTACAAATAAAACTCGTGCATAATTGACAAGCTTACCTCGACTTCTAACTGAAACCCGTGTAAAGATTGGGCAAGCGCTGGTTGTAAAAAGGTTCCAAAAGGTGAAGTCGTAAATTCTACAAGCAATTCTGGGCCGCTCGATATTGCCTCTGGAACGGACACGCCTCCTCCGCAAAACCTCAAAATGATTGGATCTCTCGTAGTGTACCCGTCGTATACAGTCACATAGTCCTGGACTTCATCACACTGCTGCCAAAACTTCAACTCTCTTCCGTTATTGTCCCTCTCTTGTTGCGAGGGAGCATACAGAGCTTTTTCGCTTCTAATGGAAACCAACTGTCCGTTTGGTTGTTTCACGACAATCAGCGCGTGTTTACCTTGCGGCACTTCGTGTTGCCTCACCGCGTAATAACAGGTGAGGTTCCTCGGATATACTCCCGGGAAATTCGGTGATTGCAATCTACAGGTTTTACGATCACAATCACTGAAGATCCTGGAGCAATAAGTCCCAGAAATCAAATCCCCGAGGTAATATTCGTTGCTTTTTGTCTTTACATTCGAATCTTCTCGTGAAACGTTCTCTGGGTATAACATCGGCCTCAATTTGAAAAATGGCCGCTCTGAAAAGTAGTGTATACGTTAGATCGAGTAGTAAAATATTAGATTTATGACTCTGTATAAAATGTTTTTCATAGGTAAATTTATGTTCACGACCTGTCGTATATATAGCATATCGTAAGTACCCGTACGTTTCCCATACTTCTAAACCTTTTAGATAGAATTTGTTTCTGAAATATAAGTTCTCGTAAATGTACTAATACATAACTCAGTTTTACACACACACAGAAGTCGTGTCCTAAATAAAATCAAAAGCAATGCAAAAAAATAAAAACTGTCACGGCTCAAGACCAACCCACATGAGACGAGTTTTATTTTTTATATTACTTTTTCATTTCGTAATTTTTGAACTGTCTTAAATTTATATACATAGTTATTTAATAGTAAAGTGTAAGAAGGTTGGACTAGGTTGGCGCCGTGCAGCAGCTCGCTCACCTTTGTCCCCCCGCGCCACTACATCACTTAATCTTGCCGCCAGAGTGTGGTGCTATACGTGCAGCCATTGTCGTAATTCTTGATGTAGGCTAGTCGATAGACACACGTTAATTGCATATGGGACTACCAACATTTTAGATAATCAACGACATGGTGTCATGACTGCCATGTCTTATTATTAATAGCCCAATTGTTTGATTTATTAATGACATAAACACACTTTTGGTTTGATAGTTGTGTGATTGCAAAGCTTTTGCCCCTATTAAAAAGCACTCCACAAACAAAGTTATTAAAATCTAAAAAACTTACCCGCCGGTGGACTGCCCCCATAACGTACTGTGGCGTACTCTCTTCTCAGAACCTTATAAGCCATTCTAAAGTCAAAATTATAATTATTCTGTTCTTTGGAAAGGTGCAAGAGCCGTATGATGAGAGTGATTGACTTGGTTTCACTGTAATATATGGAAGGGCCCCAGGACGTCCCGCACCAAGAGCCTCCAACCTGTGGCCTGCTCGCCTCTTGGATTTGCATGTAGCCGTCGGGGCAGCCATCGTCTGTGAACGACGTGAACCGACCGAGGGTAAAACTGTCAAAGAGAATCTGCAAAACAAAACAAATATTTCATTGGTTAATATCTACCATAAGTAAATATTAACAAACCAACATACAATAGAAATAATCTACATCTACACTTATACTATACAGACGAAAGATTTGATTGTTTATTGGTATTGAATAGTCTCCGCAACTACTGGACCGATTTGTAAAATCTTTTTATCATAATAGGTCGATGTTTTTTGTGATAAACATTTCTATTTTTTTTAATGAACTTTCTACCGCGAGAAAATGGTTCATTCCTTTGAGGAAACAGCTGATCCAAATGGGTTGAAATTTTATATGGATATAATTTTGAACGATTCGTGGACCTGCCAGGTGACGCTACTGTCGATATAAATATATTTTTGTAATTAAACTATTTTGTATTCGAATGTTATGCATAATAATATGTATTATAGAAATTCTAAAAACAGGCGTCGTTGAAATGTATTTGATTTCCTGGAAAATGTATTTTTTAATTATTTTTTTTATAATAAGTAGTTGTTGATTTTGGAATGTTTCACGTTGGATCCGACAGACTGCGCTACTATCGGAGCATTAAATATTATGTAGTAGCTGTTAATGTCAAGGGCTAGTCTATATGTAAAAATGAATCCCCAAGTCGCGTAGTCATCGGATCACGTCTGAACGGAAGAACCAATTACGCTTATTCTTATTGTTGTGTTAGTAATTATCAGCAGAATGTCCCTATGAAAAGGAAAATCGCGAAGATGCAGGTAAAATAGGAAACCAATGTTTTAATGTATACAAACTGCTAGTAACTGTAAATGTCTAGGGATACGAAGTTTGCCGGGTCGGCTAGTTTTACTATGAAATGTACCTAACATATAAAATTATAGACAAATTTGTGTGAATTAACTCAAAAAACAGTGAAACGTATCGGTTTCCCCTACTATCCAAAAAAAAACTTATAATAATATTTAACAATGTTGTAATAAATGCAAAATGTCATGGGATTATTAGAGGTCTTTTACAAAATAAAATAAGCATTAAGAAACAGAAAAAAATGATGTACAACAATCAATCTATCTTGGTGCTCATGCTGATATTTGTACTCAATATATCGTGTTTATTTTATAGTTTGGACTAAACTAAACCAGCCTACAGGTAAAACACAATTTCAAAATTTGTTCAACCAAAATCATGTTTATATTATGTTAAGAAAATATCTGGTCGTCACTATGACACAATTATTGCGGTTAAACAATATAGTTTGGAAAACGCAAGAGATACAGGCTATGAGAAAATAAATAAATAAATAAGTATCCCTGAACAAGTTACACAAATAAAATCTAGTCCCAAAGTAAGCAAATTATATGCTTGTGTTATGGGTGTTAGTCAACGATACTTAAATAGATACCTGAATAAATTTAATAAGCACCCAGACCTGGAAATGTAAACATCTAAATGCTCGTCACACAAATGTCTGCCCCCGTCGAGAGTCGAACCCGAGCCTAGCGGATAATCGGTGTAGTTAGGCGTGTACGCTTGCCACTCGACCAACTAGGCGGTCAACATAATCACAATAATTAAAAAATGTTGCTAATGTAACTTCAAAACTTAATTGTAAAATAATTTATTTAATATTTTTGTCAGGAAAATATCCTAAACGTCTAAAAACGTTTATAGTCAACTCATAATTTAAGAAGGGGATCAATGTGAGATAAATAATTCTGAAGCTGTCACTTTAATTTCAGTGATTTTAATATTATTTTATATTCATTGCTCTGTATATGACAGTTTTAGGGGTAAAACGAACTTACCACAGTTTTTATGGAAGATAGCCCGTATTTTGGAAGAAGTTAAATCCGTACATCTATCCAAAACACAAGTGCTCTCAGCCCTAAAAAGACGCTTTTGCTATTGCGCCACGATTTTAGAGTACTTTTTTGTTTTGAGTCTAGGTATCGGAATCCGCGGAGTTGACATATACAGTGATGTCCAGTTTGCTATAATTTGGAGGATAAAGCCCACCTGGTTTCTAAAAACCTATGGGTCATAATTAGCACCTAGTGGTACTTCACGTCGAGGTATTGAATTCTACGTTACCAAGCCCCGGTTCTTGACTCAGTTCCTGAATCAGTTTTTCCCTTAGAATATGACATGGGATCTTTCAGAGAGCGTATTAATCTTTAAAAGTCGGCAACGCATCAGTAACTAAATTTATGTTGCAGATGTGAATGGAAAACTGTAACCACTTTCCATTCAGTGACCTGTTGGCCACAAAAAAATAAAACAGTGCTAAAACTTCGTTCACTTGCACATCCATATTGCCTACCATGGAAGGGGACTTGATTTGGACTATGGATATGCAAGAAGACCTGTACGTTCAAAATATATTTCTCTACATTTAGAATTTCAAGTTGTTTGATCACTGTATACTGTTATCATATCTGTATTTTTTAAACTTCAAAACTTATGAAAACTCCGGTAAGCAAGTAATACTGCAAAACGAAAAAAAATTGGACTACGCGTCAACGAATGTATTTCACCTCTACTACCCCTCTCTCACGGGAACCCTTTTATTTAGGGGAATAAAAAATGTTATGTAACATTTTTTGACAGAAAAAAATCTAAAAACTCGCTTCTTCTGCCCCCTTTTTAGTCGCCTACATCTATTTTTAAATAATTATGTTCAATATACAAAAGTCACTCTTTTACAATTTCATTATATATTCAGATAATTAATATGAATTTGGAATTTGGAGAAGATTTGGACCTTCCAAAGCATGTTCTGACGGTAAAATCATCGAATCTGTAAATCGGATATAACCTCCTTCTTTGTAAGTTAAACAAAAATTGGTTTAATACTCAAAAACAAAAATTAACCCCTTTTTATCTTATATGTCGTATTATGTGTCAGTGGATGGAATGATTTCGCTAATTCTTTTTCTATTGTATAAATTTTAGCCCGTAGGAAGGTAGTTGAAAGAAAAAACGTAAGTTCGTACATAACTTTCAACTGTAATAAAATATACCAAAAGAAAACTCTTGACCCTAAAAAAGCGTAAAATTTAACGGTGCCCAAATTAAACAATGCTGGCGAAATGAAGCATACTAAAGATAGTGAACACAACACAAACAAATTTCACAGTGCAGCCAACACGCCGCTTTTTGTCCTTTGACAAACTGAGTAATAGACAACAAGACTTTGCATTTCGCATTTTAAAATGTACTTCAAATGAAAATTAAACGAGTGTAATTCCTTGCTCTGCACATTAAAGTTATTAAAATTGCAGCAGTAATTAATTTTACTTCAATTGTAGAATTAATTTCATTTTAGTTTTGTTCAGAAGTAAGTCAATTATTTGTAGAATATGACTTTGAAATTTCGTCACACTAGGTGAAAAGAAGGGTTAGTCTGATCACACTAAATACGACATTCACAAGCTCGATGTTACGATGGCTGAATATAATGACAAATAATGAAGGTTTACTTTTTGAAATATGACATACTATTTTATAGTAAAGAAACCAAATTATTTTGATCCAAAATTTACATATGTTAACATTATCGCTTAAATATGATTTTAAAAACTTTTTTTCTATTTTATGGTTATATTTTAAGTTTAGTAACAGTTGTCTCTCGTTGAACGGCATCTTGTAAAATTCCAAACTCGCCTCTTCTAAAATACCTCCTCAACAGCACATGTTCCTGGGTACATACGGTTACAATTTCCACATCTGAGTTACCACTCATTACCCACTCGTCCCGTCATCGAAAGACGGTGACAACAAACAAACAATGATTGGATTATTGAATGGGTATGGTTCGGTGGTGAGTTTAGAAACATTCATCAGTCGGCTCCGATTAATGAAACTGACCTGATCCGAAAGTTATTGTACAGAAATAGGCAAACAGAGACAGCATGATGGGGGGGGGGGGCTGAATTCGGGGCCAATGGTCCCACTGGTCCCAGGCGCGTCTATAGTGACCTCCCTCGGCGCAGGGACTCGGTGCTAGAGGTGGCAACCGTGGCTCATCACATCACACACTGTCGATGTGGAGCAGTGTGACAAGTTGCTGTGGTGAGCGTGCATTGCCCCATTTGCTCCTTGTAATCATTGTCGCAATGTGTCCAATGCATCTAGTGTGCGTCCAGAAGCGTTAAGATGTCTTCATAAGAAACTTATTCTAGTTCTTTAGGTAACGCTAGATCAGATGCAAAGTTTGTATGAGTGCTGCAGGAGTGCGCTAAGTGATACTGCCTGAGGTTTAGTTCCCTGGGGATCCTTTGTAAAATCAATATCATTCGCCACAAACCACTGCAGCAGACGACTCTTGTACGTAATCCAAGGCTGCATTTTATGGTCGCAGCTGGATTAAATTCTAAATTGCGAATTAACACACATTTCTTTTCAAATGTAGGTACATCTTCGGCACTGTTATAATATGCAAGTGAAAGGTTTGGTAGTATCCAACTCCACTCATGCATTTAATGCTCTTCTACCAACTAGTTGCGGAGCCAACCAGCATAACACTGTTAGGACCAATGAAATATTATCATTATTTATAATTACTGCTTTGTATTGATTTACCCATTTTATTGAAGTCGCTCTGCTCTTTATATCTACAAAAAATCACGATAGTGTATGTTTTAACGTAACATAATTATATGTTTATAGCTCACAAAGTAACGTTACAGTAAATTCAGGAGTTTGGCGGTTATAATTACGTTAAATTTTATATTACATCTTTTAATTAATTGATTACAACGACATTTCACACAGGTTATTTTACACTACTTTAACCTACGTTAATTTAACTTACTTTTTGCTTTACTCTACGTATTATATATTTAAAGAAAAAAACAAAGTTTCTTCACGCCTATCTCTCCGAAGCGGTGGGGATAGGTAACCAAGGCACCTACGACAATCTGAAAACTCTAGTGTTCACAATGTAACAGGTGGCAATTATCGCCAACCGGTTACTTATCCAATCCAAAGGATAATTGAAAAAGCACATTTTCAATTATCCTTTGTTTGACTCCAGGATCGACGCTGGGGCCTCATGAAGTCAAGTTCAACACCGAACCGTTAGACGACAGAAGCGATATACTCGTATATTAATAATTAATGAATAATCATACCCCACCTTTTATCGCGACATATATCACTTGCTTTTGCATATACCTTTATTTTAAAGATAACTTATCCTTCCTAACTTAAAAAAAACACATGTGATGTGGTAAATTTGATGTTATTTGATACAGCTGCTATATTATATTTCACTTTCATTAAAATAAGAACATTCGTTATTTTAGGGGTTTTATGCACAATTTATTGCTCTTATACTTAACAATTATATTGAATATGTTATAAGTTTTCACAAGATAAAAAATGTCAAGTCAAGTCGACTTGGATTTTCATCGCACTTTGTCAACCTATCCGCAATCCGCAGAGTCTAGCTTCTTCCAACTTACTCTTTTAACATCCAATACAGTGTGCCGGTTTCGGGTACTTACCACCTTCGTATAATATATTTCTGTATGTTCGAACCGATGTAGGCATAATAAAGGCACAATACATCTCATTTTCAGACAAGATTGCTTTTTTTTATGACGTGAAAACGTTTTTAGCGGCATTGCGCACTTCTTTGGAATGGGTAAAGACTTCTAAACTCGGGTCAGGACACGTGACCTGATCACGTGTAACACGGCGTAGGGCGCTTGAGCGAATGTTAGTGTTGTCATGTTTGTGAACGATAGCGCAATAAATGAATATCGTATTCTACCACATAAATGATAGTACCTTCATACTGATAATTAAAGCAATTCGTGCAAAATTATTCCCTAACCATTCCAAAATATCAAAAATGCACAACGTTAATATTCAAGTTTTCACTTCTGTACCGGCAGAAGTGCAACCCGTCGTTTTTTTAAATCTTTTTCTCTTTTTCTCTCTCTAATGTTAGAGTTGTTATTATTTTGTTTCCACTGTAATGACACTGATGAAAATTTAATCTAGTCGATTGAGATAAAAGTGACGCAAGTATTTTGTTTGTTAGTCTACTTCCTACCACATTCAAGCGGTTGCACGGTTAAAATAGTTATGGAAACCCAGTTTGATAACCAGCAGTTTTTTTTACATAAGTTATGATTTTCGGTAATATTAAAGCGTTAAATTATATACCAAACTATTACATTAAATGAAAAACCGCGAAAGAAACCTAACTTTTTTTTTTAGTTATTCAACGATTATCCACTTAATACTTGGGCCCGCGTGAGTTGGCGGCTTTCCATCTAGCCCGCCCGGTCGAGATGGGATTGCGGCAGGTACGGGGGTGCCTGTCGTCACTGGAACCCTCGAAGTGCAAGCTGTGTCTCCGTGCGCCACTTCTGACGATATGCGATCCCCTGTTGAGAGGGGCTGTCTAATGGAGATCGTCAGATCCAGCGCCACCGGGGCAGTGGAAGTTTGCGAAAGCGTCCCCACAGCACAGGCGAAGGGGAGGACACCGTGTGGTTTTAGTGAGTAGGAGTCTCACTTAATCCATGATGGATTTCCACACGATAAAAAAATGATGAGGTGCACTCCGGGAGCGCCGGCAGAAGTGAAATATTGAATATTAATGTTGTGCATTTTTGATATTTTTAACACAACGAACGAACGACATTCATTTTAAATTGATTTAAACGCAAATAACTTTTACCAGTATAAAATGTGTTCTCACATATTATACACGACAACAAACATGCAATTAATAATAGTCAATTGCACTTGATAGCTTTCCGTAATAACAAAAATAATTATGTCACTAAGCAACGGTCACTTATTACAGGTCAGAGTCAAAGACAATATCATCAACGCAGCACACACCGCTAAGTCAATAATTATCGTAAAAATATTGTTTACCAAATCGTCTTATCGTGTGATAACCGTATCTACGGTGTAAGCCCTAAATCAGATCGATAAAAGAGATAAATTGATTCGCCTTTGGACGTTCGCACGTATTATGTCTATAAACTAGTATTGTTTACAATGGATAGTGTTTGGAAACCAGAAGGTAAAGTTGTTTTGGTGACTGGAGGTGCGGCTGGTGTCGGCGCCGCTCTTGTGCGAGAGTTGTTAATACAAAATGCAAGAGTAAGTATTTTTTTTCTTATGATAGCTTTATTAATTAGTACTTAACCTTTTATGTTGACGTTGGATGTTGATTAGCATTGTAACCAATATCGCAAAGGAGTTTTCGGTTGGCTCTTTTTTATGTGACTGAAACGTGGTCTTTCAGCAGTATTTTGTTTTCAATATCGCTCTTTTTTATGTTTTTTATGATATTGGAAGGCAAACAAGCAGTCGGATTTCCTGATTCAAATTTCGGATTCCTAGAGACACCAATGGTGGTAATAATTATGGCGGCAGGAACAGGTAACGCGGTGGTATCAATCCGGGCGATTCGCTGCTAAACTCTACCACCTAGTCAAATGTCACGGTGTTAGTGTCGGTGACCCTGCGCTCTATTCTACAAAGGAGCCCGGACCAAAACGGGAATTGTGACTGAAAGATGGTCTTTCAGCAGTATTTTGATTCGCAATATCGCAAAATAATGTTCAGTTTGTTCTTTTTCATGTGACTGAAAGTTGGTCTTACAGCAAGATATTTATTAGCATTGTAATTAATAGTTTTTGGTTGGCTCTTTTTTATGTGACTGAAAGGTGGTCTTTCAGAAGTCACATTTGCTAATAGTGAAATATACACGCTGCTAATACTCACTAAATATCGTCATGGTGTGTTAATTATCTAAACCTGACACATCAAACAATTAAACAAATAAATTTAACCGCTACCCTGCCCTAGAAACTGGGACAGCATCATGCTGTCGCGAACTAAATTTATGGTATATTTTAGGCGTTAGAATTAATTACTTTAGAATCTATAGGACCAGCCAGTCCAGGTCATGGTATTAAGTAAAAGTAAAGAATTTAGCAACATTCACCTCTTTCAAGCTACTACATAAGTAGGAAGATAAATGAAATAAGTTCTGCGGTAACTATTAAAATAATTAAATACAAATTAAACAGCTGCTTTGAAATCTTTTCTAATCAGTTGTGTTAACGGACGGACAAAACGTGACAGCAAATACGTACATTTCTATGTTTGACAACATTATCAGCGCGCTCCTTGCAGCAAAGACTTATCTCTCGCGTACAATAATTACAAATTATATGTATTAATAGTAAATAATAGATCATAACAACTGCCTATGTGGTCTAGCAGCTCTGCGTCGGGCTTGATTTCTTGAGGTCCCGAGTTCAATCCCCGGTTTGGAAATATATTTTTAATTTCATTATAAAAATAACATCCCGAAATGGATATGTGCCCGGTTGGCGACAGGCTTGCCACCTATCACATTGTCTTCGGCTAGTCGTGTGTGCCCTAGTTGTGTCTAGCCCTACCTCTTCGGGGACATAGTATGAAGATACTGTTAACATAGTTACTGCAACAAAATCCAAATTTGTAAAATGAAAAAATATCCAAAATTAAGTTGCAAACATATGAACTATTAATAATACTAACTATCTTTACAAACTTTCGAATTTATATTATTGAGATTAATTAATACGAAATATTGAAATGTTTTATTGAATATCACGTGCAAAACCGTTTTAATTATTTTATTTGTAACATTTTATTTTTAATTACTTAAAAATAAGAAAACTATTCCATTATATTAAAAACATTTCTATTACAGCACGTAGCTTTCTTAGATATTGCCGAAAGAGAAGGCACAGTATTAGAGGGAGAACTATTACATAAGTTCGGCGCCCTCAGAGCAAAGTTTGTGAAATGTGATATATCGGCGGAGGAGCAGCTCGCCGCGGCGTACACACAAGTGCTGGACAAATACAGACGTCTAGACGCGGTGGTGAACTGCGCCGCAGTTATTACGGACGACCCTGCCGCCTACAAAAAGATGGTTGATGTCAATTTCGTAAGTATTAAGTTCGCAAGTTGTTTAAACTTGGTATTGAGTTTGTTACTGAACTTGCATGCGGACTAACAAATTCCTTTGTGATGTTAAAACTTTGTTACTTAAAATATTGAATTTTGTTTTGAAAGTCATCAATATTTTACTTCACTCTGAAGAAATTATGTTTTTATTTTAGTGATATTTTTTCACGAATGTGGGTGGATGTAGGTACCCGGGGAAACCAAGGCTGACATTTCACGATAAGATGAATCGTATATTATCCGAGGGTGGTGTCAAGAGTCTCCGAAACCGGCGCGTTTGTGTAAAAAGGGCAATGAATGTGAAGGAAGCAAGACAGGTTCGTCAGAATCGTGAGGTCTGGCACTCGATACTCTCTGCCTACCCGTAAGGGACTTGGCGTGAAGATATGCATGTGATATTTTTTTGTGTGTACGTATAGTGATGGAGAGTAATTTTGTACCTAGTTCTCGATAGCAGCTAAATTAAATTGACCTCCGTCACATTGCCCGGCGTAAAACTCTTTTATTTACTAGCTGCCTGGTACTTATTTTTATGCGTACGCCACCGTCCACGCCAGCACGCCCAGTTGAAATTACAGTTTTTTTTTATTTTTTTTGTTTTTTTTTTTCATGTTTCTCTGTCTGTCTCTCTCTGTAAGAGAGATAGAGATAGAGATTACTAGAGATTGATAGAGATTGCAAGAGAGAGAAGGGGAAAGAGAACTTCGTTCCATCCGGGTGTCCCTTGACACCTCTCAACTTTTTATTTTTTACTTTTGCGGATGACACGGCACTTTTACATAATCTTACTTAAACATACGAAAGATACGAAAGATTTATACATTTTGAAGTAAAACCAGAGTATACTTAAACATGCCCTATGTACTATATACTATATAAATTTATACTATATACTATATAATACATGCATCTATGCCCCTACATGGTTTAGTGGCAGTTTAAGGATCAATTATTTTGACATTTAGTTCGTATTTCCGAATATAAGTTATTGTATTCCATCAAAAATAGTTAGGAAACTTACTTTGCGAAGCTTAATTGTCTAAATTAATGTTGAGTTTGAAAAGCTACAAAAATTAAGAAGTAAATTAGTCATATAACCTAAAATAAAACGTTAGAAGTAAATACTGTTTTCAATCAATTTGTTCTTCTTAAGACACGTTAAGACCTATTAACATAGTGCCTCTTCCATTCCAATATTTTATTCTTTTTTCCCAAATCAGGTAATTTGCTGTATTTTATAAGATAAATAACTAAATAAACATAAAATATGAAAAGGTTCTTTTGTTTTTTAATTGTTAAATGAATATTTTAAACTTAACGTTTTTTTTTTCTTTGTCTTATGCCAGATTTATTTATGAAGTAATTTAGTTTACTTTCCCTATAATAGCTTAAAATATATAATTTGTTAATAGTCTTATGTGAAAGCCAATGCTAATTTTTGTCATAACTCATGACGCGGGTGCTTGTTATGACAAAAATTAATATTGGCTCCGAAAATTTTTCAAAAAATATCTCAAACATTTTTAGCATGTATTTTTTATAGCTTGCTTCAAAAAGTCGTCTCCTTCGCCCAGTCCCATGCCTCTTCTGTTGTGCTAATCATCTTTTTCACTTGTCTAACAAAACTTTATATTTAATAACCTTCACAAAACATTGAAAATCTCAGCTTCTTTAAAGTAGTCTTACTCTGTTTAAGATTTATAGTTTATCAAGTTTACAATTACATATATCGCACTTTTCACTAAAACAATTTAATTCTTCAGTTTTTTCTACTGCTTATCTCTTTTATCTGTAAGATTGGAGAAAATCCTAAAAAGGCTAGTCCTTTTAAATGTTCCCGCCAAATAGGACGAAAATACGTTTTGTGTTGCTACAACAATAAGCGTTAAACCTTCGTAAGGAAGTAGTTAATAATTTATGGCCACAACAAGTTTATTAACGTTTTCAATATGAAGTTAATACTTGGTTACTCAGGTAGTAATAAGTAGAGTTGTGAGCTCGGATGATACTTGGATTAAACGATTTTTATTAATAAGACGGCTTAGGTTTAAAACACATTTGAATACACTTACTTCAAGATTGTGCAAATTTATTTACATATTCAGATCTCTGAGTTATGTTGCCAACCGACTTATCATAAAAATAGTATATTATGCCTTATGCCAATCCTTAATTGAATATTGCATTTCGTCATGGGGTGGCAGCGGGTCTCCCATGCTACAACTGATCTCTATAAGCGTTGGGATCTGCTCACTATCCGACAGTCTTACATACTACGTGCTTTATTGAAAAACAGTTGCAGATTGCGTATGATCTCAACCTTGTAACTAATAGTCGTCGAAGGGGGTTGCTGCGACCAAAACTATCTTGCTCCATTATTGTATAACCGTCTCAATATCATTCTTAACCTTTATCCACTAAGTAAAAGAAATTTCAAAAAACACGTCAAAACTCCAAACTATCACCAGAGGGAAGAATTACTAATTCCAACGAAGTAATTATTGTTTTAAGCCCTTGACCCGGGGTCTTACATTTGTATTTGTATCTATTATTTTTAAATTTTCTTCTTTTTCTCTTTTATAATTATGGCTTTCGATCGTTTTTCACGACTACTTTGCCAATGTCAAGTAACAAGTTAGTTAATTCTGCAGACATTAGTCACTATGTACAAAGTCATGTCAGGTCAGGGTCTTGAGTAAAGCGGTGGCTTCGTTACTCAAGCTCATCTAGTGAGTTTTGACGGCAGCGAGATTTAAATTTTATTTGGGACCTAAATATAACACCATCTAACGTTGTACGATTTGAACATACGCTCACACAGACACACACAGACACACACATACACAAACACATAACACACTCACGCACATACACACATATAAAACTTTTTTAGGCTAAGTTATTGTAATAAGTGAAAACGGTGGGGCACTTGTGTCGTGTAACTAAGGTATATTTTTACCTAAAATAGGCACCAGACTCTAATAAAAATGCTAAACTAGGATCGTATTAAATAAAAAAAAATGTAGAGTAAAAGTGAATTTATCATTATTGTCATTTATTTTCAATGCCTCTTATTTTCTATGTTTATATATTTAACTTAAAAGAATATTGAAAATATAAACATAAAAACAGGTTACCATAAACGGTGGTCTTACAACTAAATAGTCAGTGGTCAGAACGACAGATTGAGGAATCTCCGCACAATGCGGGCCGTCCCCAAAATTGCCGCCTTCTGAATTCGGCCCTTAACCCAGGGTTGCAGAGCGAGTCTCTTAAGATGTTGGTCGAGACTCTCTTGTTAGACCGTTTACTGACACGACTATCGGGACAATTATTGTTGAGTTAACATCCCGCATGTTACTGACCTCGTGCGCTAAGTCTATGTATTTCGTCAATTTTTCCTTCTCAGCTTTCACGAGGTTAATGTTACAAATCAAGAAGATAAGCCCGGCGCTCCAACCGATCTACCAGTACGATGTCAGGCTTATTGGCGACAATAGTCCTGTCCATGATGATAGTAGAGCTTCGCTTCCCAGTAGAGCTTCGCATGGCTATTCTCAAAGACTGGCTCCGGTGTTTACTTGTAATAAAGCAATCCAAAACCTACTGCAAGTACTCGCCGTTGGCAAGATAAGAACAACCGGAAATAATATGCCTAATAGACTGTCCAGGACGATGGCACGCTCGACATATGTCAAACGTGCCATTCCTTATGATGTATTTCCGATAGTTATTCATCTTGACAAACTCGTTAGCAATTGCACAAGCAAAACTTTCGGTTTCATCAAAGAGATCACCGAATCGTAACAAAGACACGGATGCTATTGCATCGATATCAGGCCCATAAAGAACCTGATTAAATAAACCATGTAGTTATTTGCTCTTCCATTTCAATTGATCCCGAGTGCTAAGTACCACCGGTTCATGCCAGTTTTCCTAACCAAAAGAGAGCAGAGTTAGTCCATTATGCACCGAAACTTCATCACGATGTAATTCACACTCAATATGTAGGAAGTATTCTGTAAGATTGTATACTCCACGGTTATGAAGGAAGACATTAAGGAAGCCACATCCTCCAGATTTCCGAGGAATATACAATCTCATCGCAGATGAGCGTTGATGACTGCGATATGTTGTCAATGGTTTACGGATTCTTCGGTCCAGGGTATCTAGCTCTGTTTGAGGCCATGTTAATATGCCAAAGATATATACTAAAACAGACATCATCCAGCTGTTAAAAGCGCGAACCGTATTACCCCCTGACAAAAGGCTTTTCAACACTTTTATCAAGCGACGAAAGAAATCAGTTCCGTTACCAGCTGTTTAACGTCCAGATCCAGTATACCTAGACCCTATGGTATACCAAGATATTTGTAAGTATCGGTTTCGGAGAGAGATCTAAGAGATACTGTCTCTGAAAGTTGTAAATTGTCGCTGTGTAAAACTTTCCCCCTCTGCACATGTTCGACCGCACATTTATCTACTCTAAACTTCATCCTATTCTCACTACTAACTGTAGTGACAACAAGTCTGGTTTGTTTGACGCAAACAGTTTGAGATCATCCACATTATACAAAAGATGACAAATAGTCTCACCTCCTCTACGTAACCTCTAGCCCAGCTTTAATTCACTTAGTAATGTACTCAAAGGATTTAAAGCTAGACAAAACCACAATGGAATTAAGCTATCACATTAGAAAATCCCTCACTCAATCCTTATGAGTTCGGAAGTACACAGACTCCTCCCACGTCCTTGAAAACAAAGAGCCGTGGTCCACTGCTGCATACATGAAACCAGAAACGAGCTTGGAACTGAATAAACTTTATGCAGTTGCAACACTTGTTGCAACCAAATCAAATCCTCAACAGCTCATGTTCCTGGGTACTTACGGTTATAGTTTCTACGTCCACCGCATCGGAGACACCACCTAGTAATTCCGTCACTGAAAGAACAGACGGTGATTGGATTACCGGATGGGTACGTTTGACGATGGGCGCTGAAACATTAACTTCTAAGCGAAGCCGTTCAAGCACAAACTTGTTACTCGAGTACGAGTTACTCGTGTGTCGTCGTTTGTACGGTACGGTCGAATTCCTGAAGATGCCTCGGTGTAGAGGCGGTGTAGGTCGAGTGCGATTTGATGTTCTCTGTGGTGAGTGCTTCGACAAAGTTGGCGAAGGACGTGACAAGTGGTTTTGTTTCCCGTGTTCGGACTCTGTTTGTGATCTGGTCGCGGAGGTAGGAGGTGGGAACTTTAGGTAGAGTTTTCAGATGTAAAGAACGTGACAATTTATATTGTTTCCCGAGCTCTTCCTATATTCGTGTTCTGGTCGCGGAGGTGGGTGGTGGGAACGTCAGTTAGGCTTGTCACATTCTGTGTCGTTTGGAGGATTATTTGCCACAACATTTACACTGCTTACGCGGAATTAGCAAAATAAAGGCTTATTTTACATCTGTTATAATGGATTTCCGCAAAGTAACGCCTGATTCAATAAAATATTTCATAGGCATGTGTTAGAGATTGGACTAAAAGTCTCTTTATTGCGTGTACAGACTTAGTTAACATTAATCGTTAAAATAGCAGGACGTGTGTACGTCCATCAGTTAGGTTGTCCGGTCGGCACACTGGCGGGAACTGTGTGGACCGATGGAGGGCCGATCGCCTCCCGCTCGTCCCTCAACCGTCGATCCGGTTCAAGCGCCGTATGCGCGTAAACATCTTCCCGGGCGAAAGTTGGATGTGAAGTCTATATCACTTCTCTTACTATTCTTCGTTCTCGCTGTCATCCTTTGAAACCGAAGTGGGCAAAAGGCACATCTTGTTGACTGCCCTTTGGATGATACCCTTTGATGTGGTTACGTCAACAACCCTGGTGACACCATCAACTCCTGGATAAAGTCGGTGAATGCGCCCTAGTCGCCACTGTAGCGGAGGCAAATTGTCTTCTTTCAGCACGACGACATCCCCGCAGTTGATCTCTCGCTGAGGTGTACGCCACTTGGTACGCTGCTGTAGCTCTGATATGTACTCTCGGCTCCATCTATCCCAGAAGTGCTGTCGTATCCTTTCAATTAGCTCATATCTGTTAGGCATAGTTACTTTGACCGGTACGGTTGGTATCGATGTTAATGGTCGACCAATCAAGAAGTGGCCTGGGGTTAAAGGATAGGGATCAGAACTATTAGACGAGACGGGTGCAAGCGGACGTGTGTTTAAAATAGCCTCAATTTGTGTGAAAAGTGTTGCTAGCTCCTCAAACGTTAATGCAGCGTTCCCAGCTACACGTTTCAAATGATATTTGCTGGATTTTATTCCAGCTTCAAAGATACCTCCAAAATTGGGAGAATAGGCTGGACTAAAAACAAACTTTATACTTTCGTTGCTCGAATAATCGTAAATGGATTGACGGCTAGATTTAAGTAGCCTACCTAATTCATTGTTCGCACCTACAACATTTTTGCCGTTGTCGCAATAGACTTCATATGGTTTACCTCTACGCGATATAAATCTCCGAAGGCATAAAATAAACGATTGGGTACTTAGGTCACTAACCAATTCTAAATGCACTGCCTTTGTACTAAGACAAACAAATAAACACAAATAACATTTACTAATTTGGTTACCTCGTCCTCTCCGACTACTGATGGTAAAAGGCCCGGCAAAATCCATCCCGCAGGAGTAAAATGGAAAAGTCAAATTAGTACGCGCTTTAGGTAGGTGTCCCATTATAGGCTGGATTGTAATTGCTCGTAGTCTGGTATACGTGACGCATTTCTTGGCGATTCTTCGTGATAGATTCCTACCACCAATAGGCCAGTATTTGTCTCGCATAGAGGCCAAAAGTAATTGTAGGCCGGCGTGAAACAACCGTAAATGTTCATTACTCATAATCAATTTTGTAAAATTATGATTACCGTCTAAAATAATAGGGTGCCTTTTATCAAATTCAAACTTAGAGTTATTTAAACGGCCACCTACTCTAACTATATTATCGCAATCGATAAACGGCGTGAGTGGTAGTAATTTACTTTTCCTATGCAATTGTTTATTTTGTTTTAAATTTTGAATTTCTTTAGAAAACGATTCTAGTTGACTTAATTTAATTAAATTATTTAGAGAATTATTAATTTCGTTTGCAGTAAGGGGGCCTGATAGTATGTTGCCATTTTTTTTACAATTATTGACGAATCGTAGCACGTAAGCAAACATTCGCTTCAACTTAACAAAACTGGAATATCTCTCAAAATCTATTAATCTATTGGACAGACTTTGAAGGCTGGTGATTAATAAATTAACTCTTGTTTCCGGTAAATCAATAGTTATGCTTGGCGACTGAGGCCACTCAGACTGTTCCTTCTTCAGAAAAGAAGGACCTTCCCACCACAAAATAGAAGAAGCTAAGCTCCCAGGGTCAACCCCTCTAGAGGCCAAGTCAGCTGGGTTCATAGCCGTCGGCACATGCCCCCAAGTATAATCAGAAGTCAGGTTATTAATTTCATTAACTCTGTTACAGACGATCTCTAATTTCGCAGATACTATAAATATTATTAAAACATCCCAATGGTCAGTACTAAGCCCCAATGTCTTTAAAGATCTTAAATTTTTAGATAAATGATCGATTAAAAATCGTAATGCCTTAAAAGATTCTCTAATTATATTTTCGATACCCAATAGGGATTTTAAATGATTATTTATTAATATGTTTTTATTGTTATATCTATCACATAAAGTTTTCCAAGCATTTTTATAATTATCGGAGGTAAACTCGATGGATCTTATCACAACAGCGGCACTATTTTCTAAAGTTGATCGAAGGTAATGAAATTTATTAATTAATGGGATAATATCATTGGAATTTACAAGTGAATCAAAATATCCCTGTACTCCAACCATTTTAAATAATTGCCATCAAACTTTGGTAAATCTATAGTTGGCAATTTAATAGAATTGTTAAAAGCGTGAGTCACCGACGCATCTTCGTCACAATTGTTAGGGTTCGATTTTTTTATAGCTGACCAAGACGCAATAATTACCTAAGCAGTCGAAATAAGAGAAAAGAAAAGGTCTTCTACCATATTTCTCTCTTTTAGTTGAATTTCAAGATCTGTATCACTAGAAGCAATTTCAATTTCGGACTGTAATGAATCAAATTCAGATAATAATTTTTGATACTTGCCGGAACGCATAGACATATCTTTTATTTGTACGCTTGTTATTTTATCCTGACTTATTTGCTGTAACACAGATACATGATCTTTAAACTTTGTTAATCTACCTTTAATTACGCTACGTCTTTTTACTAAATCTTTTAACTCCATGATTAAATTAATTAAACAAAAGTAATAACTTAGACCTTTACTTATGGTCAAAATGAAAAAGGCTACCTGGCTAAATGGCTGTGGCACTTAAATCCAACCGTACTAGTGGTTGCCGAGTCTTCCCAGCTACCAAGTGGGCCTCTACTGCAGCCTACGCCACAAAGGTCTTGTAAATCTACTACTAGACACAGGACAGAACTGTAAATGTTAACATTTGATTTTACGGAACAATAGTAATCATTAGAATAGGCAAACAGTTCAAGTTAACTGTAAATTTTTGAAAAGGCTATTAATAGCATAACCTAAAATATTAAAATAAAAGGCAAATTTAAGAGGCAAGACTATTTATAGCGAGCAATTTATAACTGAATGAAAGAACACTAAAATCGCTATAACAGTGCACTGAATTTGCTTATTCGTGTACCTACCGACCAGCACGGCAATTTCGTAACAAATTTCGTAAAAACAATTATAATTATAGAGGCATATATGCATAGGCAGTTGTATAACAAGCGCAATAGCCGAAGTTAAATTAATACGACAAATAATACGCGAAAGCTAGATATTATCATAATACCTACCTTCGGAGCGCAAGCTCTAAACACAAAATCCACACAATAATGAAAACTGGTTTTAGGATGTTGGATATGTTGAAGTAAAATAAAGGATAGGCCTACTTCCCTTCAGCACTTCTCCTGGTCTCCAAGTATCTCCACGTCACCAGATTGTTTTCTAACGCAGTATGTTTCGTTTTCTTCCCTCGTATCCGAAGAACGCAGAATTTCACAGTCGCCAGATGTTAGAGATTGGACTAAAAGTCTTGAGATTCCAGAATTTCCTTTATTGCGTGTATAGACTTAGTTAACATTAATCGTTAAAATAGCAGGACGTATGTACGTCCATCAGTTAGGTTGTCCGGTCGGCGCACTGGCGGGAACTGTGTGGACCGATGGAGGGCCGATCGCTTCCCGCTCGTCCCTCACCCGTCGATCCGGTTCAAGCGCCGTATGCGCGTAAACAGCATGTTTATATTTTATTGAAATTCGACAAATTTTTATTTATATTGAATAATGCATATTTTTTTGTACCTGGGTGACGTGGTAATTATATAATTGTAATCGATTATTTGTAGTTTTGCTGCGCTCCAATTACACTTTCTAAATTATTATACCGATACAAATTTTTGGTACATACAGCATCACAAAAGTATTTTACGGTTTTTTTATCCTTTGATTTGCTTCGGTAAGCTTTATGATTTTTGACTGAAGAGGAATGGATTATACTTTATGCACCAAAAACTTTTTAAAAGGGAAAGTTCAGTACTAGGTTAGCTTCACAAATCAAGTAAGCGTTTGACAAACATAACATATTAAGGTCATTGTCTCCACAAATTATAAAGTATTATGTATTAGTTGTCTCTGCACAGTACACCATGAGACAGTATCACCAACAGTTTCCTGAGACGGTCAAAAAACTTAAATTAATTATATTATTTAGTTTTAATACCTCGTACCATTACAATTACATTATTACCATTACAATTGCTAAATAATTGTTGTTCAGGAACTCTAAAGACGTTTGCAACCTAAAGTACAGACAGGGAGCATTGTTCTGAGGACTTGTCAGCTCAAGATCATACAGATTTATTTAGTGGCCCTCCCCACTTCTATAAATATTTACTTCATGCGCCATGAGGCTTATTCATTCAAAAAAAAATAGTAGCTAGAAATTGTAAGTTTCACGCACAAAATAAAATTATTGTAAAAGGTTCATTTGTTTAGACAGCTACCGTTTCCAGTACACTGAAGGCATTAGAGTGTATGTCAGTGGAGAATAACGGCAATGGCGGCGTAATCGTGAATATATCATCGTTACTCGCTTTGAAGCCAGCTGCTCATATACCGATGTATGCAGCGACCAAAACAGCTGTACTGCAGTATAGTCATTACTTGGCGGTAAGCTGACTTTTCACACTTTTTTTATTAACGAAGAGAAACAGGAATTACTGATCTGATGGTGAGAAATATATGCTACAAAGCTTAAGCGGATTTTATGAATCACAAAGACATGCTAAAATAAATATAAAACGTTTCGTAGTACTTCTGTTATAAAAGTGCGCTATGGAAAATCTGCAATGTTAAGCTCGTTGACCATATTCGTAATAGTGAGATCCAAGAATGAGTGTGATTGAAGGAAATTATTTGTGTTTAAATTAGAAAGGGCATGCTCCGCTAGTTTGGATATGTACAAAGAATGACAAATGAAAAATTGACAAAGCAGGTATGCAAAGCAAATTTGGATGGATGAAGATACCCGGGAGACCTAGATTGACATTCTGCGAACAAATCGCTTGGGTGCTATCCTAAGATTGTGTCAAGATTCTCCAAAAAAGCGTGTGTGTATAAAAAGGGTAATGACTGTGCATGCGATTTTTCGGCTGTAAGTACCTATGTGGCTAGCCGAGGCTGACATTGGCTGACATAGTCTATAACGCTCTTTGAACTACTATCAGCTTAATTTGCCAGGAAGCTCGAAACCTGCTCGAAAATATTGGAATAAAATTTTTTAATCAATTTGCAAATTTTAATTTAAATTTCGGATAATGCTTTGTCAGGAATATTGTCTTTTAAATCTGATTGTGTTTAAATTTATCTTGACATTTTGATTTTACCACATTTTAGTAATTTCTTCTTTATTTTTTTAGTCGAATTGAATTCTACTAAAAAAACATAAATGGAAGGTATGTTAATGTAGTTAAGAGCATTCGTCAACGGGAGATCGGCGTGGATTAAAATTGTGTCTGAGATGATTTTCTTCTTTCTTTTAAATTTGTTACAGATTTCATATAAAGCTTTTATTCATATCAATAACTTTGATAGTCATAAAAAAAAGAAATTAAACGAAGAAAATGGAGAATCCTACGAAATTAATGATTCGCGGGGTAAATTTCAGACTGAGATAAAAAGTAGTTAATAATGAGTATATCTTAGTAATATCGTTAGATTTCTAAGTTTGTAAAAAGAACAAGTCTTTGAAGAATTCACAATCCGTCATAATAACTAAACTATCAGACGATATATCAGCTACAAAGTCAAAATAAATAAAAATGTGTTAGCAAATTTGGAATTCCAAGGTAATTGTTTCGAATTTAGTCGTTTTTCAATCTATTAATTAACTGTGAGATTTGTTTTGCAGCTTTCCAACATTTGTTGGTGTTCTAGGCCCTAAATTTAAATGTTCATCAAAATATTGAAACTTTGCTACAATTGTTTTTTTCTGTTTCAAGACCAAGGAGCTATACGAAAAGACAAAAGTCCGTATAGCAGTTGTATGCTTGGGACCAACTGATACAGCAATTTTAAACAGACATAACGTTGCAAAAGATTCACAAAGGCTGACCTCGAGGGTACCGGATCGGCAAAGGTAACTTCTAAGTTAGAAATAGTTTACGGTTCCTTAGTGTATTATAAACAACAAAGTTTGAAGCTTACATAGATTTCCGTAATTCTTGGTTATTGGCAAATAGAATGTGCGATGAAATCTTCATTTATTAAAGATAAGGACTGTCGTGCGCTGCACCTATGCCCATCCGTTGAACTTGTTTTCTTTCACCTCAGGGTTTCGGGAGTAAGGATACGAAACGTTCCATTATAAATATAATATAGTTATTTAATTCATGCCCGGGTTTTTCTTCTGTTGCCACTGCTAATGATTGCTATTTTTAGTTCCAATTTTAAGAGTTCGCAAAATAGTATATTCTAGTTAACAGTAGGGCTTTCTATATTTTTTAATATTTATCTTCTTATACTTAAAAAAATTGACAAAAAATAACTTTGCTCATACAGGGTACAATTTAGGTTTGTGCCAAATTTTATACAGATCCGTTCTTCAATTATGTTCAATTCAATACAAAACTTTATTAGCTTTTTATACAGTTTAGTATTTCACGCAATTAAATAAATTTTGTTTTATATTATATGTAAATATTTTATATTTTAACTTTTGAAGTAGTTTTATGATATAAAAAAAGTTTTATTATCTTATAGAGTTGAAAATTGTGTTTTTTACGCTTTTAAAAATAAAAACATATTAATAAGAATAATATGAGATTACTGTGATGGAGATAACGATGTTTTATTATCGTTGCCGGTGTGATAAGGGTGTTTTTCTTATCAGTAATTTTAACTTTTTACTTATTTTTTACTTTTTATCAACAAATATTGAAAGCTTGTTTTTAAAAATTCGTATAAATTTATATCCCTTTTCTCTTATGTAAGAATTCTTACGTTATCCACCCTTATAGCGCGTACCACAGGTGGTTCATTTTTTCTCCCCTCTGGTGCATGTATCTGTTTATGTATGTAATTCCTGATCATCTTAAATCACTTCCATTAAACAGATTTCGAAAAGAGGTATTCAACTTACTTTTAGAGAAAACATATTCTAGTGTCAAATATTTTCTTGCAGACAAGAATAAATAATAAAGTATTTCTAATATGATTGGTTGCCGGGGAGTTTGTTTTGCCGTTTCTTCTCCTGTCTGGCTAGGTTTGGAAACGGTGGCAGTTTACGGTAAATAGGGATAAATTAATTTACATTCTAAAAATTGTTTGTATTATTAAATAATCACGTAATCAATACAAAAAAACCGTGTGTAAATAGTAAATAAATAATTAAAATTACTCATTTAATTAAAACCTATTAAAATATTTGCATACCACAAGTTGGTAAAATATGTTGGAATGCTTAAATAACTTTATAACAGTTTTATTATCTTATAGAGTGGAAAATTGTGTTTTTTACGCTTTTAAAAATAAAAACATATTAATAAGAATAATATGAGATTACTGTGATGGAGATAACGATGTTTTATTATCGTTGCCGGTGTGATAAGGGTGTTTTTCTTATCAGTAATTTTAACTTTTTACTTATTTTTTACTTTTTATCAACAAATATTGAAAGCTTGTTTTTAAAAATTCGTATAAATTTATATCCCAATTATTTATAAATGCAAGAAAATATTTGACACTAGAATATGTTTTCTCTAAAAGTAAGTTGAATACCTCTTTTCGAAATCTGTTTAATGGAAGTGATTTAAGATGATCAGGAATTACATACATAAACAGATACATGCACCAGTCATATTGCGCAAATGATTTTTTTTTCTTTCTTTTCTAGTTTTTTCTAAGTTATCTGCAGCTGCTAAATATTTTTTTCGAAAGGCTGTCGCTTTTGGATATCACTTTGACTTGCAAGCTTCAACTAGTGCCTTTTTAAACGTATCTTTTTGGTGTGATAAAATAGCGAACAAACACATTGCTCTCCTGATGGTAAGAGATAACCATAGCCTGAGTACATCATAGGCGTCGTAGTCTTGTGGCCGAGGTGTTAGGAATTGAGGAAGTATACTAGCTATTCTACCCTTCGGACCGGAAAATAGCACTGTCATTATGACGGCAGATTAGGTAAGGCGGTGGATCCCCAACGAGACGAGTTGCAGGACGGCGTTCTTAGTTCCAAGTAAGTTATCCATTTAGTAGTTTCATTTTTGTTTTGTATTGTTCTAACATACTAGTGCAGTAAAAGACGAAAATGGTCCATACCCCCAAATGGGATGATATACGAGGACAAAAGCTTAAGTATATTGTAATTGGGTTTGCCTAAGAGCCCTTAGGCACAACGCTAGCGATATGACACATTCATACCCACTCGTACTATTCTGCCCTCAACGCATGCTCGCTTTGGGTATTTCGTCTAACTGATACAATGAAAGACATAATTTACGTTCATAGCAAACGGAACGAACGAATCAAATTCTTTCTAAAGGTTGGGGCTAAATTTTTACATTCCAAACTTAATCCCAATCTTCTGAAACAGTCCAACCCTTAAGACGAATCAACCTCTATCTGCAGTTATCATTTAGTATCAAATTACTCTCTTCCTCCTTACTATTGGTTTAGTTTTAGATTCGACTTCACGAGGTCCCGGGTATTACTCCCAGGTCTGTCAACCAAAGTAAAATGCTTTTTTATATTTTATAATCTAATAAAAACGACCATATTCTTGTTTGGATGTGTGCTCGATTGTCGAGCTTTGCCACCTATCATAGTGTGAAACTTAATGCTCTGACTGGTCGTGAGTACTTTGGTTACACCTCTGCCTAACTCTAAGGGGATACAGGCGTGAAGGTACCAAAGTACTCTTTATGTAAGATTGTTCAAACCTGATGGGGTCGAATCGTTTGACTACCGTGTTCCTATAGCTGCCTTCCGATTACATCGACAGATAAGCAACATATTATCATAATAATTTTGCGCTGATATCTTTTTTACAAATACATATGCAAATTTCAGCTCCTTCAGTATCCGGGAGGTGGATCAATCTTAATTTTTTTATCAAACTCGCAGAATACTGCAAATTTTAGGTATTTTAATTTACAAATGTGCAAGTCTAAACAAAATTGCCAACTTGATTCAATATGTACCCATACTTGATGTGCCAAAATCTAGTAAAGTTGGCTTCAATAATTAAACTAGTTATAAATATAAATAATTGGCTTAAAAGTTGAAGCATATGTAATTAAGTAATATTTTTTATCAATGTTAAAATATTTGCACACCAAAATATGGTAGAATATGTTGACATACTTAAATATTTTTGTAACATCTCATTAACACACAATATATAATATATATAATTTATATATAACTACGCAAATAAATAATTTTCATTCCCTGATCACCTCATTATTGCAAAGTCAGATCAAAATTTGCGTTCAATCTACGGCACAGATGGATGCAAATCAATGTCCACAACCAGTGTTAATTCCTGTCTAAGATGACCATTATACTTGTCTGCTAGAAAAACGTTACAGGACTAAAGACTATTGACTCATCCGGCTTACTCGCTTCAAACCAAACTTGTTTTTTTAACTTACTCTAAAAAAGAGGATAAATTCGAATTTTATCTATATTTGTTTAATATTGTAGTGAGTTTTTATCATCATTACCCAACTATAAACTAAACAGGGAAAAAAGGCTTACTGGCATTAAGTTTGCTTTTATACATGTGTTTTAGTCCAATAAAAATATTAAAACAAATAAATATTTGATAGAAGAAGGCGTCACTTTGCGGAAATCCATACTTGAATCCAAATAAAATTATTTGATTTGCAATTTTCCGCCAAAAAATGTATACGTATTATGGCGTAAGAAAACAGGCAAAATAGTGCGCTAAGAATGAATTGGACTTACCGGAAACTAAAACTCCCAAATATATCCAGCTCCACACAACACACACAATTAAACTGTTTTATTAGCACCAACAATACACACACTACTAAAAACTCAACGTACGTTTCGCTTCGTAACCGAAGCATCATCAAGAGAATTTGACTGCACTCCACGAAGGTCAAGCAGAGCAGAAAGTATGAGTTGCTGGCAGCAGATCATACTTTTCAATTAATCCATACTTGTAATAAAGGATTAAAATTAAATATACTTGAACAACTAGAAATTATTATATGTAATAACGAAGACTCAATTACACTGTTAAACGAACAAACAAATTTGACTAATTCACCCCTGCTACACATGTTTAACAACAACGGTGCTACCCCCACCACGCGTACTCACTAAAGTACACCCGCATGCAAACTCGCGAAACCTTATATATCGAGCGAGCGAGCGGATTTAGCTTCCGGTAATTCATTCTTAGCGCCATACGCCATAATACGTATACATTTTTTGGCGGAAAATTGCAAATTAAGTAATTTTATGTAGATTTAAATAAATATTTGAATGCGTCGGTCTACACACAAGTCACAAACTATCATTTTCAAATTTTCAGGGTGAAGTCCGCAGTGACTGGCATGTTGGCCGTAATCAATAGAGCGGAGACTGGCACCACGTGGGTCGTTGCCGAAGATAAGCCGGCCGTCGACATCACAACTAATGTAAGGGAAGGGTTTGAGATCGTCGCAAGAGCTACCGACATTTTCTGAACATTTTTCTGGCTAAAAAAAGCGTTAAATATAATATATTATTCTATTTTTATTTTACTTTTATGATATTGAAAGGCAAACAAGCAGATGGATTTTTAAATGGTAAGAAATCCATGCCGCCTAGAGGCACCAAAGGTGGTAATGATGCGTTGCCCACCTGAGGCCGGGATGTTAGGCCTCGAGCAAAAGTAAGTTTACCGCCTACCTTATCTTCCAAATCGGAACACGATAACGGCAAGCGCTAACGTTATGGGGGCAGGAATAGGTAACGCGGTGGTAACAATCCGGGCGCTGGTAGTCAGTCTAGTCAGATGTCACGGTTTTAGAGACGGTAAGCCTATGTTCGCCGTTTACAAGCTGCCTGGCAGGAAGGCAGATGGTCTAATCTGTAAAGGAGCCCGGACCATCACGGGGCATTTCATTCATATCTATTGATTATTTTATTGCATGACATTAAGAAAGACAAAACTACTACACTACTACTTACATACAATCATTAAGTAAACACATTATATAATTTAGGTCCAGTAAAACTGCTAAAAAACCGAATTCAATTTTAAGAAGTTTATTAAAAATATAGAAGTCAAACATTATATAACCCCATTTTTTCAAAGTCTATAATAACTTAAAATATTGCTCACTTCCTTAAGGATGCAAATCTCACCATGAGTATGCAAATCCTCGGTACTTTGTGCAACTCTATTTGTTAATATTAATGTGTATATGTCCAGTCATAAAACATATCGGGAATAGATTAAGTGTTTTAAGTTCCTATTTCAATTTTTTTTCTATTGTTGTTATATTGGCACTACTGTTTACTATTTTGGCATGAAGTTTCAGTTGCGTCTGTTGTTTATATGTAATACAGTGCTGTTTTTATTTATAACATATTTATTATGTATTGTAAATTTCATAATGAACGAAACCATTAAACAAAGGATTTGTTGTAAATTTTGCATAGTCAATGGAATTTCGTGTGCGGAGTTGATGAAAATGTTGCAGATGGCTTGTTTAATATGTATTAATAGGTGCATACGAACAGAAGTATTTCCAAAAATTTAGAAATGATGCTTAATTATTTGATGGTTTAGATGCCAATAAGCAAACAGATAGTAACTACATACGCTGATTATCAGAAGGCATTTGACAGAGTGGGCCATAAAAAACTTCTAGAAAAACTTGCATATGACGAAATCAGAGGTAACTTGTTGCGCTGGTTCAAGTCATATATTTCTCATCGTACACAAAAGATTTTTTTTATGGTTATGAATCTGATTTCGACTCAGTTACTTCTAAAGTACCATAAGTGTCAATATTAGGACCATTACAATTTATCTTATTTATTATCAGTAATTGCTTTAAATTTTGTCATTTCCTTCTTTGCGCAAACAATCTTAAAATATATCATAAAGTAGACACATTAGATGATCATTGTTAAGTACAACAGGATTTACACCGGTTCTTTTAATATTGTGTACAATGTTAAACAAACTAAATCTTAACTTAAAGAAATATAAAACCATAACATTTACAAAAAAAAAATTATATTAGTCACAATCCTTATAATTTCTGTAGAGACGTATCGATGAGATAGAAACTATAAAAGATCTTGGAAAAATTGCATCTCGATATACATGTTGACCATATCGTAAACAAAGCTTATAACATGTTATGGTTTTATGATGCGATCTTTCTCAATGTTCGCCAAACCTTCAACTTTTATACGTATTTATAAATCATTAATATGCGCTCAACTTGAATTTGCTGTGCCAATATGGGACCCTTTTTATAATACGTATATAGAGGCTTTAAAAAAAGTACGATACATTTTTAAGCTTAAATTCTCTCAACATTTTAGACCTCTCTGAACTTATTTATGTATGTTGGTGATACATTAATAATAGATCGTAAGTAAATGTATTGCATTGATTAATACTGTACTTTATGAAATGTTTGCTAACCCAAATTAATAGGGAAAAAAAACATATTTATTGTGTATCGTGAATAGCTTTTTAATTAACTACCTGATCTTATATAATACTAACACTATAAAATTCTTTTGTTTTATTTTGTTAATAGCTATATGTATGAATAGTGTGATGTTATTACATTTAATCTTGAACCGATAATACCAATATTACCAATGTGATTAAACGTGAGCTCCAGCTAAGCTAGGCACGGAGTTGGCAAGCAAAATGCAGTTATCTGCGGCGAACCTTTAGCTATTTACTTAATTTATGATCCAGTATTAGGTTTAGTCTCGACAAGAGTCGTTTTTGAAAGTGTTAGTTACACATACATACATACATATCGTCACGCCAAGTCCTTTACTGGGAAGGCAGAGAGTATCGAGTGCCAGACCTCACGATCCTGACAAATCTGTCTTGCTTCTTTCACATTCATTAATTACCCTTTTCATACAAACACGCCGGTTTCAGAGACTCTTGACACCACCTTTGGATAATATCCGATTGATCTGATCGTGAAATGTCAAATGCCTTGGTCTCCCCGGGTACCTACATCCATCCATATTCGCATTGTATATCTGCTTTGTCAATCTTTCATCTGTCATTCTTTCCACATGACCGAACCAGCGGCGCATGCCCTTCTGCATTTTAACACTAACACTTTCTTTCAATCCCACTTTCTTTCAATGTTAGTTCATCCTATAATGAAGTTGTTTGGAGCTGGATGGATGTTTTATGATTAAAATTATAGACTAACAATTTCGTTAACAATATTGCATATTCTATGCTTTAAAAAAGATAACATTTTGTTGATTCAAAAATGTTTTTCTGCTTTTTTTACATTTCAAAGTGCTGTTGGGTCGTAAGATCGTTGTTAGTGCTGATGTCGTGATAAAGTTGCCGTAAAGTGGATATGTAAATAATGTTAGGAGAAGACTTATTGATATATAACATGACAAACAATAATTGACTCATTCATTTGTAGACTGTTCTGTCTATCAAAGGTTGGTATTCGGAACTGCAGCAGTCGCATCGTAATCACAGAGTACCGATGATAGTGATACCGATGACAACGTGAGGAGATTCTTTGAGAAGTCGAGACTACGATCTATTTATTTGCATCGAGTCATAGTATAAATAAAAAACTTGTAATAAGTACCTAAATTTTTAGTAATATCCAATGCTTTAAAATCACAAGAAATACTTAAATAGATACTAGTTCGTATACATTTAATAAACGCATGCACGTCGAAATACAAATGTTTATCACACAAATGACTGTCCCCGTCAGTAATCGAACCTGAGCTTCTCGGTTAGTCAATGGTACTTTAACCCATTGGAAAACGAGGCAGCATAAATGAATGAACGATATTTTATTCGATTATTGGTCCAGAGTTGTAATGTTGCGTAGAAAAGCGATATGATTTTGGTTGCTCCAATTTAGGTGAAATAGAAATTACGTGAAAGAAAAAATTCTTTCTTTGTTTAGGCTTAGTAAGAAAAAGGAATCAAGTTGTTTAATAGAAGGTAAAGCAAGTCATGAAACAGCTTAGCTGTTTTTTGACCGTCAATCAGATGTAGGGTCATAATATACGCCTTATTGATTTTTACTTTTACGCAATTTATTTGATGTTGTAGAAACAAAAACGGCCAAACCACATAATATTTTGACTAAGGTAGTAAGTTCATGAACATAATAAAAGTAAGAAATAAACTACAGAATTTCTCTTAATAGTCTGTGATTGGCTGTTATAACGAGCCATATTGACTTATTTCTGTAATACATTACATGAAATATTTTTTTTTGGATTTAATTTCTTTTTGTGAGTTTAAAGTTTTTCATTATACGACAAAATATCTGCAACTTTTTTTTAACAATTAATATGCACGTTCTTCACGATTATGTGGAATAGCTTTCTTCGAGTGTTAATTTATAGACTCATTGACAGCTTTAATGAAACACATAATATACCTCTGTAGTGTATAATGTTCTGGTCAACACCCAGTTTTTCTCATAATCGTGCACATCATCACGAATTTTCATAAAAATTTGATTGAGTTTCTACTGCCAAGTGGATGGCATATGCGGTTGGTTGCTTTTACTTAGAGGGTTGATACTACCTCTAATTGACGATGGCTTTTTTTAATAGAGACACAGTACGTCAATGGTTAGATTGATTTAAAAGTATCTTCACGCCTATATCCTCGAAGATGTATGTAGAGGCACAGGGCACGCACGACTAGCCTAAAAACTAAGTCCCACAATGTGACAGGTGGCAAGTCTCTCGCCAACCGGGCACATATTCAATCCCGGACAACATTATTTTTATAAAAAAAAAACACATTTCACAGTTTTTTTTCTTAGGGGTCGAACCCTGGACCTCAAGATGTCAAGTCCGATGCCGGACCGCTAGAAATCTATGGCTAGACTATAGAGACTATAATAATTAGATTGACTTATTTGTAGAAATGTTTGTTTCATAAAGTTCGAAGTGTATACTGACATGTTTTTCTTTTTAATTCAACATGTAGAAGTTTCGTGTATTACCAATCTATTTTGGTTATCTATTGTTTTCCCGAAGAATATATGCCATATATTCAAATGCCAGAATTTCATTTGACCGAATTTTTATTTGACCAAATGTTTTGTTGACACTTGACCATAATATACTTGTGATATAGTACTCTTCTTCGCCCCAAAATTAGTTTACATAATGATACGAGTGTCATACATATTGTTAACCATTTTATTAATTGCAATAATGATATTCAACAGAATAATTAAATGCCTCTGTGGTCTAGCGGTCCGGGTGTTGGACTTGACTGCATGAGGTCCCGGGTTCGAATCCCGGGTCGGCCAACAAAAAGAAAATTGGAAAATATATTATCCCGACCCGGGATTCGAACCCGGGACCTCATGCAGTCAAGTCCAACACCCGGACCGCTAATAAAAAAAATGTTGGTCGGGATTGGAAATGTGCCCGGTTGGCGATAGGCTTGCCACCTATCACATTGTGGGACTTAGTATCTTCGGCTAGTCGTAGGTGCCTTGGTAGTACCTCTGCCTACCTCTTCGGGGATATGGGCGTGAAGATACTTTAATTAAATGCCTCACAAAAATTTGTATTTGCATTAAGTAAAATGTAATTTGTAATAAATATATCACAGTATATTATGTCTTTGTAATAAATATATGACAGTATGATTACAAATTATAGTAGTTTTTATTTCTAATACCTATTTATCTAGTACCTCTTTATACGACCAAAGTCGCTTCCGTTCAAATTTAACCTAACGCCCTTATATTAACAAGCGATAAGCTTTCTGGCACTTCGCTGGCCATAACTTTGTTTCCCATAAAGTCAATTTCAATAATATCATTTGCTAGCATGATTGTAAGCCGTATTATCACAAGCCATAACATCATTTACCATAAAAATAACTTCTAGAAAAAGAATATAAATTCGTTTTATACCAAATGTTCAAAAGGTTTAGGTATGGTTTGGTTACTTACCCCAGGGTACCAAGCCTTGTCGTGGCGGGGGGGCTCCTGTGGCCGGAATCGCTACTCTTTGAGCGCGGGAGGAGCGCGGGCCGTAGCCGCGGAGCGAGATGGTGAATGCCAACGCGACCCCATCTCGCTCCTAGCCGGGCGGCACGAAGGTCGTAGTGTGGTTTTTAGTCGGTTCGAGTCCGACATAACCCGCTGTTCTCTCCCGAGAGCAGCGGGTATTAGGGGAGATATTTCACACTTAAAAAAAATTTTGAACCTGAAAAACAAAGCACGAGCAAATGAAGCGAGCGTTTCGCGGCAGCGGCCGGCGTAGTGACAGAAATATAACCGCTTTTTAGAACAAAGACCTTAGGTTAAATTGGAACGGAAGCGACTTTGGTCGTATAAACAGGCACTAGATAAATAGGTATTAGAAATAAAAACAACTATAATATATAATCATATTGTCACATATTTATAGAAAAAAGCGTACTGTGATACTGTTATATATTTATTTTACATTTTACTTAATGTAAACATAAATTTTCGTAAGGCATTTAAATATTCTGTTGAATAATATTATTGCAATTAATATAATGGATAACAATACGTATGGCACTCGTATGTTACGCATAGTAACGACACTGGAACATCATCTCATCATCTCTCACATTTCGTACGGCATGGGAATAGCATTGCTGGAGTCGGGTGACACGTAATCCTAGGAAACGGCCGCCTAGCGACACTGGTGGATCCATGGGAACCCGGCACTTCATATCTAACACTGATAGTAGTCGCTCCTTTTAGTTTTAATTATATTTCTAATACCTTTTAATAGTAAAGTTATTTTAAATAAATTTGTTTTATTTTGAGAGATCCCCTGGCGCAGTCGGTAGGATCTCGGGTCGGTTCGCAAAGACTCCAAAAATATGCATAGTCTCCAGTTTTCGCTACGCGTCCGATTGGCTACCTAGCCTTCGCCGAGATCAAGAACATCGGCGTACCGACCTGTCTCACTTTATCGAGGTATGCGACCAGTTAGTGTTAAGGTAAGGTAGAGGATGGCCCCTGACTCTCCCCGGCAGCCCCGCATCGGAAGCACTTTGAAGGCGGATGAATCGTTGCCGAGCGTAAAATTCTTAAAGGACATCATTGAAAAAATGAATATGTTATACGATAAGGATCAAATTTTAGTTTTAGGAGATAGAGATTATTTCGACACTATAAAATTAGGTTATTATTATAGTTATAGTAAAATAATATTAGTATTCAAATTGCCAATTGCTTATGCTAATACCTATAACTTATATAAATTAACAGTTGTTCCTTACAAGAACAATACAATTATAATCCCATCCTTACCTTACATTTTAATTCACGAGAGAGATTTTATGTACATAGAGACAGAATGTCCGAAGCTAGGCTCCTGGTATCTTTGCGAAAAGACATTTGATTTCGAAGTCTAGCATCACTCGGATTGAATATATCAGCTAATAATTAATCAATGTTTTATATCGTCGTGCCCAGTAACAACTGAAACCTTGATGTCAGATGCTTTAGAACAATTAGATGACAAAAATTATGTTCTTAGTTTTTCATCGGAGACTAAGATACAAGTATCCTGTAATCAAAATCAATTCATATTTGTCAAAGGAAGCTATCTAGCAGCCATTCCGAAAGGGCGCTTCTTAAAATCAAATCGCTTTATCATTTTAAACAATGAGGATAACGTCAAAGGAAGAATTGTGAAGATTATTGACTCAACTGCATCAGCCCCCGAAATCCAGCTTAAACACTAAACTTAACTTAGAACACCTTCATGCCATCAATACTAAGATATCTTTACAACCTGACATAAAATTAAAAAGCTCTATAGATGAATATTTTAACATACTACAAATCAAATGTACTTAGTATTATTAAGCGCATGCATACTTGCGAGCATAATTATATATCGAAGATTTTTCAAGAAAGCTAATAAAACAGCAAATGAAAATTCAAATAGAAAACATAGGTTTGAAGAAATCCAGCAATATTTTCGCATAATATCCTCAAATAATTGCTTAACTGAGGGTGGACGTGTTACGCATAGTAACGACACGGGAACACCATCTCATCATCTCTCACATTTCGTACGGCATGGGAATAGCAATGCTGGAGTCTGGTGACACGTAATCCTAGGAAATCGGCCGCCTAGAGACACTGGTGGATCCATGGGAACCCGGCACTTCATATCCAACATCGATAGCAGTCACTTGTTTTTTGTTAGAGATCCTTGCGGCCACGTGTAATCGTATTGTTACGGAAACTAATTTTAGTGGAAAGAAGAGGATGTCACAAGGATATTATGTTCAAGAAAACATTCGGGCAAAAAAAAAATTCGGGCTCATGAAATTTTGGCATTTGAAAATATGGAATATATTCTTAGGAAAAACAATAGACAATCGGTCAGCGTCAAGAGTTAAGCGCAAACCAATTTAATAACTACCTACCTGTTTTTATTAGATGAGTAGTTATTATTAAGAGTGAACTGTAAGACTTCTTTCCGTTTTTCGTACCTTATCTTTTGATGATCAAATTACTAACTTAAATAATTCGTGGTGGTCATACAAAAACTTTAAATAAAAATATAGCTGTTAACAATAATTATGTGGCATGTGAAGCAAATGACATTTCCTGATAAAGGTTCGATATAAAACTAATCTGAATTCCGAGAATTGTTAAGTTCCTTTCAGCTACAATTTCTATGCCTACCTTACTTGAAACCTCTATGCACGCCATTGTGTGTATTTTCTGCTCAAAATGAGAAATTATAGCTAGGTAAGTACGAGTTAGATTTTACATTGGAAAGTAGGTTTCAAAGTAGCAAGCATAGAACAGAGACATACATCGATTATAGTTACTGGTTTAAATCGAATTCACGATATATCAGAATATTTTTTCGCCAACATAATTGACTTTATGTTTAATAGTATTTGTAAAAAAAAAGTTACATTTGGGGTTTTAATTAGGTAGGCTACGTTATTTCTCTGAAACAAAAAGGAATTTGTCCACTCGTGCAAAGCCAGGACAGGCTGCTATTTATAGCAACATATTTTTTTTCTACTGTGTTTAGCAAAGAATGTAAATACTCTTTTAAAGAATTGTGGAAGTGTAAGTAATAAATGTGGTTTCATCCAGAAATTTTACCTCAAGATTTTTTTTACTCGGAATTGTAATTCATGACCACTGGTACATACGTCTTTGGATTTGCCCTGAATATGATATTATGTTGTCTATGTTTGAAATTAGCACTGGATATCAAAGAAAGAAAGTGAAAGAGAAAAGGCGAAAGAAAAATTAAAGGTACAGTTTTCGTTCATCATTCATGCTTTTAATAAACATTCGTGTATAACAAGTAACACAATAATCTTGTTCGTTGTAAGTCCATTGACCTGCATCTGAGGTCAATTTACAGGAGCGACGTTCCCTAAAATGACATTTCAACATGGTGGTCGCCTGCGTGGCGATATAACATAGACGTTTGCTAACAGACGTTGATTGATTCCGAGCTAATTACTCAAACACAATGATTGATTAGGACTATCACGGTACTGTCTGAAGGCACAGGAGCGCCGCCAATACGAGCAAAGCGAAGCGCGAGTGCATTACGTTATAAACTATATATAACTATAAAACTATATCGTCTTTCAATTGTAACCGGCTGAATGCTTAAAAGTTACGTGTATGTGATAAACGAGATTTTTAATATACTATGTGATTTAAAAACATGTAAAAGCGAAAAAAGTATAGCATAAGACAAAAAAAACGGAGGATTAGACATGGTACATACAAACATAAAAACAAAGCATAAGAAAGCTACCAGAATCCATGAAAAAGATAAAACACAAGAATGAGTACATGGTATATACGTATAAGATGCGTACCCCGTAATGGACTTGGCTTGAATATATGTATGTATGTTGCAAAATACTTTTAAATAACTATAAAGAATTTCCTATTTCAGAAAAAAGAAAGATTCACATTAAAAAGTAGATTTTAAATTTCAGGTTTAATTTAAAGTATTATATTATATTATGTTATTTGTATATTATATTTATGTTATCAAATAAGTGTCATGCAGTTTTTGACAGCCTACCTCTAAGTTTTTAAAATAAAACTTCTAGGTATATCGAGGTATGATATGGCGATAACATACCACTATATGTGGTATATGATTTTTGTTTCGCTGGCCGATATAATCTCCAAGGTAGGTTAGAGCGAGGCTAGGGGCTGAGCTGTGAGGTAAGCTGAAGCACCAACAATAAAAATAATAATACAATAAAAATAAGTTTCCGAGTTTCGTGCTAGGCTCAAGTGGTTGCCTATTAACATTTGCCGGAACTGTCATATCCTCTCTCTTCTGTACTCTATTCTCTTTGATCCATTTGCGCCTATTTATTTAAAGGAGAGATTTAAGTTCTGTAACAGTGAGATAAAATTCCTCAGGTCCAATGATATTTATACTCTTCAAGTTCCCTCTCGTAACACTTGTTACTATAGTCGTTCTTTTACCTCGCAAGCAATGAGGCTTTGGAATTCTCTTCCCGTTGATGCCAGGAGAGCTCCAAATATTAATATTTTTAAAAGTATGTTGAAGCGGCACTTTCTGCGTTCACTGTGATTAATACTTTTATTGCTTGTTCTAAATTCTAATACCTATAATTAAAATAGGCTTCTGCTTTTACGATGATTTATTTTGTATATTAGTAGATGCATTTTTATATTTTGAAGAGCACCATTACATATTATTTTGCTAAATCTTGTTCCATACTTAAGGGTTGCCTGGAAGAGATCGCTGACTTGGCGGTAAGGCCGCCTTTGTGTATCTTATAATTTAAGTTTTATTTGATGAATTTGTAATTTCTCTGTATTTGGTGGACAGTAAAGAGTTATTGTATTGTATTGTATAATATGTTTTTATAATCTTGCACCTCGTGCAACGTATAAAGTTGTTTTGAAGTCACACTTCTTTTCTATCACGCTCTACGTGAAATAACGCCATAAGAAGTTTCACTGCTTACGTATCTACCTACACTAACACACACACACACTTTTTAAATATGCTTATTGTTTGATATACAAAATTTACCTTAAAAGGTATTGTACCTAGATCAGATGAATGAAGTGTATAAATAAGTCAATATATTTTTAAAATCCTTAATTAAAAAATCTCACTAACCTACATTCAATCAAAAATATTGAACAATTACAACTAATAAGAAAAAACTGATATAAAATACAATTAGATTCTAATAGCAGAAACTTCAAATATTCCATCTTCCTAGTTTTGTATAACTACATAAAGCTTTTAAGGTTGTCAAAAGAGTAGAATAATATAATTATATTAACACGTTTACTGCGGGATAGCTGATCATTTTAAATTACGGTATTGTTAAAATTCATACTTTTCCGAAATTTTTGCACTCTGTTTCACAGATTGAATAGAATAGAGCAGAATATATTTTTATTCACATTCTCCTTATAAGGAGCACTTGTCTATATAATACTAAAACTACCACCGGATCGGATTGTAAAAGCGTATAAATTGGCCTTGAAAGAATGACTAACTCTGTGGAGACGGGACACATGTACAGCAAGATTGTTTTTATTACTCGTATTTACATTATTTATATCACAGTTTCTTTAAAATGAATGTAAATTCTTCTGAACATATAATAAATTTTCATAGATGTACTGGGAAGTAACAGTTAGAATATTAATTTCTTTGAATTTTTCTCTAAGGGAAACTCTTGGGCCTAAGTTATAAATTGCACGTATGGCCCTCTTTTGTAAAACAAATATAGTATTTACATCGGCAGAACTCCCCCAGAGAAGAATTTCATATGACATAATGCTAAGGAAACTAAAATAAACAATCCTAGCAGTGTCAACATCGGTTAACTGTCTCATTTTTTTTAATGGCATATGCTGCTGAGTTCAGTCTTATTGCGAGCTTTTCAACGTGCAGACCCCATTGCAACTTTTTAAAAAGTATCTTGACGCCCATATCCCCGAAGAATTAGGCAGAGGCACAACAAGGGCACCCACGACTAGCCAAAGATACTAAGTCCCACAATGTGATAGGTGGCAAGCCTATCGCCAACCGGGCACATATCCTATCCCGAGCAACTTTTTTTTTCTCAGAAAATTGGAAAAACCCAATCTTCATTTTGTTGCCCGACCCGGGATTCGAAACCGGGACCTCATACAGTCAAGTCCGACAACTGAACTTTTTATCTACTGTGATTCCTAAAAACGTTGTGGAATCAACAAAGTCCAGCTTGCTCCCATTGAGTTGCACACCGGTTTCTACTTGCCTCGCATTGGGCATTGAAAATTTGATACATTTCGTTTTTCTTTTCATTCAAAAAAAGATTATTTACATTGTACCAGTATACAACTTTTGAAACCGCAGTGTTCGTTTCGTCATACTTACCTAGTTGCGTTTTCACTTTGAATAAAAGTAAAGAGTCATCCGCAAACAATACAATTCCATGTTCATGTCTTACGAAGTAAGGTAAATTATTGATGTTTATAAGGAACAAAAAAGGTCCCAGAATGGAGCCCTGGAGCACACCCATCATAACAGCAAAACCTGTCGATTTTGTACCATTAATCTCAACCTTCTGAATTCTCCCACTCAAGTAAGAAATCAGAAGGTGAAGTGCTTTATTTCTAATTCCATAATGGCGTAGTTTCCTGATCAATGTTTCACGATTAACGCAATAGAATGCCTTGGACAAATTACAGAATCCAAGGGCATCCTGTGAATCCTCCTAACATTCATAGATTTTCTTCAATAATTCCACACCAGCATCGACCGTCGATCTACCCCTTGTAAAACCAAACTGTTTATAACTTTGCTAAGTTTCATTAGATTAGGAAATGCTCCATGAGTAACACAGCAATTAAATATTATATCTTAATAAGGAGCAATACCGTTTATTAGTGAAGAAATAATTCTTATTTAACATGTCCCCACAAGTCTAATTTATTTTTAATTTTTAATGACTTAAATGCTTTAACTATATCTTTTACCTTGACAAAGAAAAATTCGAAATTATTTTTACACTCATTAACATATTGCTTCTGCAATGTTTCTGCAGTATTAGATGATGAGCAGATTGGTAGTGTCAGCTGCAACGTTTCTGAAGAATTTTTCAAACTCCGTAGCTACTTTAAATTCCCTTTTAGGTCTACATCATCAATCTTTAATTTATATTCTTCATTAGAAAATATATTTTTCCCAGTTTCACAATTATTAATAATAATGTTTCATGTGGCTCTTATTTTATTTGTCGATTCTTTTATTATATTTTTAAAGTACCTAGATCTTACAGTACTACAAACCTTTTTAAATGTTTTTGAATATTTTTTTTACATATTCCTTAAACTCAACTCAACCGACGGGGGCTGGCACTTGTGTGATGAACATTTAGATGTCTGCATTTCCGGGTCTGGATGTTTATTAAATTTATTCTAGTATCTATTTAAGTATTTATATATATTAGAATCGTTGACTAACACCCATAACATAAGCATATAATTTGCTTACTTTGGGGTTAAATTCAATTAGTGTAACTTGTCCAGAGGTATTTATTTATTTATTCGTGTTTTGGTCGCGGAGGTGGATGGTGGGAACGTCCATTAGGCTTGTCACATTCTGTGTTTTTTAGAGGATTATTTTCCACAACAGTTACACTGCTTACGCGGAATTAGCAAAATAAAGGCTTATTGTATATCTGTTGTAATGGATTTTCGCAAAAAACGCCTGATTTAATAAAATACACCTTTTTTACAAACGTTTTTCATTATTTGTTAAATATTTTTTTTCAATGTTCTTCCTATTTTGTTAGCAAACAATGTCGCATATTTCCTAAAAATTCTATGGTTATTATTTAAAATTACATTTTTAGGTGTGTCTGTTTATGTGTCATTTGTATTCAAGTAATGATAAAAAATTGGATTATCATGATGAGGCAACTTCGATGATTCTTCCATTAACATAGTCTCAGATCTTCCCAAAACTATTTGTACTAACAGAAACAAAACCAATTTATTTTCTTTTAGCTTTTCGTATATATTTTGGTCGTTTAACTTATAATCCACAATCTAATCTATCTCTTTATTAATTGATTTACTTATTAGTGTCTTGTATCTGGTATTTTTTAATAGGTACGTTATCAATACAAATGGCACTTTTAACAGTTGTCCTATTGACTCATAGAAAATGCTGAGCAAGATGAACGATCTGGAGGTTGAAAAATTTAATATTTGCGTTGGTGATTATAATATGTTAATACATTTGATATTTTCCATCGTCGGCGCTTGGTAAAACTTCCAAATATTCATATTTTTAAATGAAGAAACACTTGTACTCTTTTACGTATCACTTACAATTTTTTATTTTATAAATAGCCTACCGATTTCGATTATGACAACATCATCAGGGCTAGAACTTAACTACTTAACAACATTTTTGATTAATAAACATAAATTCATTTCATAGTGAGTAGATACAAAAAACTTTAATACGTTATTCAGTGGAGTTGCAAGTTATTGATTTTTTCCCCACTAAATTGGGAAATTTATACTACTTAAGAAAATAATAATAAATAACATGTTAATTTCCTCCATTTCATTAATTAATTACTAAATTCAATTTGCTGTTTTATATATAATATGTAAAACTTAATTATTTATGCTTTTATGCTTTTTTAGGCAGAGTTTAGGAAGACAAATTACAAATAGGCAAAATATTTATAAAACCACCATAGGTACAGGAGACGGAGAGTATGAAGTTTCCTGACGTTAAGATGAAGAGACCAACATTTTCTATTAAAACAACATGTTTAAGTTATACTACTGCTTTTTTTTTCAAAGTTAAGAGTAAAATTTAATTAGAAACTTTTGATGAATATCCTAATAAAATATGAGACTCGGTCCCTCCGTCTTGACGATAGCAAATAAATCAAATAATGTATAATATTTAGGTCCTTATAAAATTAAATATTGATCGGGTTTAGTCTGAGAGGGTGGTGTCAAGAGTCTTCAAACCGGCGTGTTAGTATGAAAAGGGTTATGAATGTGAAGAAAACTAGGATCGTGACAGTTGACACTCGATACTCTCTGCCTACTTAGATAGATTAGACTAGATAGACATAAAAATACTAAGTTTGGATCTAATTTTATTACTCAGTTAATAGCATTTTCATTTAAAATAATTTTGAAATTAGCGCCGCAAATTTATAGAATAAAAACAAAAATCACAATGTTCACACTATTTGCAAAATGTTTACAAGTATATCCCAATCACATTAAAATAAAATGATTCAATGAATAATACGATAAATTAAACAATAGGATTCGGGGCCAACGTAATTATAATAGACAATTTGAGTATAATTTGAGTATTGTAATTAAATCCAAACTTGGTTTTTTTCAAATATAAGGTTAAGAGCCTTTTGCTTTACACAAAAGCGGAAAAACTTTTTCATTTTGAATCATTCATTTTTAAATTCCTTAAAAAAAATTGTAAAAAAAGTTCTGTTAACAAAATCCTTAAGGAATGGAGCCCAGGAATTACGGAGTTACTGGGAACTTTCGGTAGTGTAAACTGCAGAAAAGCAACCAGCAAATATTTAGAGGTGGCCGACAGATTGAGCTGTGACGACGTTACGACAAAAACCACACAAAACAACTATGGGTCTACTTACCGTCAGCTCGTCATAGCTGTAGTCGATAATCATAGTCGCTAGAAGCGAATATTAGTTTATTTGTTCTTAGTTTTTGGTTGATAGGAAAGTAAATGAAACGGACAGTTTTGTTAGGGTAAGAAGTACACGTCATCTGCGGTCGCCTCTAATATTGACATCGCTCTGTGATCTCAATCCTCTTACGTAATCAAGCTTACTTCTAATGGTAAGAGGCAACCGTGACCAATATAAACCACAGATGTTACTGACACGTCACTGATTTGTGGTCTGGATGCTAAGCTATTAAGCTTATTTAATAAGTAAGTTTACCGGCCTTACCCTCTGGACCGGATTACCACTAAGCCTAACGTCGTCATTATTTATTACCTACATCGTTATACTATGAGGCACCCATTTACACATTTTGTGGAAAATGTTTGCGTTTAATAAAATTAAAATGAGTGAAGCTTTTACATTTTTTCATTTAATTTTATAACAGACAAAAAGGTAAACAGGTTTTACTGTTGACAGTACTGACCTGAGTTACAGTATTGACTAGTTAGCACTGACCTGTACTAAATCCCCATGGAGACCACCAGCTGCTGTTACGGTGAGAAGGCAAACATAAGGAACCAAGTCCTCTCGTGGACGGTGGAGCTCCATGTCATAAGTTCTGCCAATGTCACCATAGTAGGTCTTATTACAACCTGTGAACAAAATAATGATTCTTATTAGTTAGGTACCTACTATATTACTTAGTTTGTCCCGATCTCCTAACAGAAACAATGATTTTGCCTTCATGGACAGGTGGATAGGGTTTTCTATGTTGTAACAATACAAAAAAAAAAACTGTCATAAGAGACAATAATTTTGGGAATGCTGAAGTCATATGTTTATGTGATTAGATTTTAGTGGTTTCGATCTATTTTCTCCTAACATTTGTAATATCCTAAATTTTCTCTTCTGCAGTTTTATTACTAGACTCTTTTTTTTTGGTTGTTACATCTTTATACAAAAAGTACTGGTGCTATCAAGAACTTAATAGCATGTCTTAAATTATTTATACCTCATATAAGAAATGAATTCCCATATCCCTTGGTCATCGCATCACGCGTTAACGGCGGGACCAATTCTTTTGTCGTACTAGTTACTATCAGAAGAAGTTTATATGAAAACAATTCAATAATAATCAATAATAACACCAGAACAACGTCTGTCGGTTGAGAGAGTAACCAATTAGGTACTCAGCTACTAAACGAATCAAGACGCAAGTTGTCTCCACACATAAACTTCTAGAAACTTGTACTCGACTAAGAGATGGTAATAAAAGTTTTAGAAACTATATCTATAAAAGAGAACTTCCAACTTGATCGCCAGAAATATAATAAAATGTATATTCAAGACTAACAAATAAAGACTGACAGAAAGACAAGTAAAAGTAGAACAAGTTTTTTTAATTGAATGTTGATGATATTACATTCATTTTATTTTATCTAAAAAAGTAGGAGATTCTCAATTCAACTTCATGTTTTTTTTATGTTTGTTATTCGATTACTCGGCGAAGGATTTTGAAGGTTCTTTTTAGAAAGTAGGATACGTGACTTGGCGGTGGTCCGACATTAGTTTTATAATGATCCGACAAATGGTTTTTGAGTTATACTTATCATTATTAAATGTAACTCAAAAACTTCTAGTGGGATTTTGATAAAGTTTAAGTGGAACCATTTCGGAAACACGTAGTCTTAAATTCAGTCGAAAAAGTATCGGGAATGGATTAATTGCTTATGGTGCTTATGCCAAATCCGAATTTTTATTTGTCTTTTTACTGTTGTTATATTGGCACAACTGTTTTCCATTTTGGCATTACGTTGTATCTGTTATTTATATTAAACTAGCTGTTTCGGAGAACTTCATTCAGTTTGTATGTAAAAAACTATAATGCTGTTTTTCCCAGTTTCCTCATCAAGATAAAAAGTATCCTGTGTCTTTGTCCCGGTTTTTAAGCTACCTCCCATCAATTTTCAGCCTAATCGGTTCAGCCGTTCTTAAGTTATAAATAGTGTAACTTACAACACATTCTTTTGGTATCTATTGGTATCATTTATTCTGGTATCTATTTAAGTAGTTCCATGTATTAGAATATTTGACTAACGCACATAACACAAGCATATAATTTGCTTACTTTGGGGTTAGATTCAATTTGTGTGACATGGCCAGGGATATTTATTTAGTGTTGTTTTTAGTTACATCATATTAAGTGTGTTTTGTGAATTCTATAATGGATGAAAACATCGAACACGTTGTCTTAAACATTGCATCGCCAACAGATTTTCGTATTAAGAGTCAATAAAAATGTTACAAAAGACTTACAATGAATCGACTTTATCAAAAACGTGTGCTTATGAGTAATACATAGCCTACAAAATCGGCCGAAATGATCACATTTCTATCAGGAAGATTTGACTTGCTCTGGTAGGCCATTAACGTCAGTAACTGAAGTAGGCATTTCAGAAGTGAAGGAAACAGTGACTTAAAATCCTTATTCAACTTTGAGAGAAACCATCGCCAAACTAACTGTTTGTCAAAGGTTGATCCATTAAATTTTAACAAATCATCTTGCCGCTCGGTTTGTCCCAAAATACCTGAATTTTGTCCATAAACTAATCCCATGATGGTCTCTGAGGATATGCTAGAACAAGTCAAATCGGACCCAACATTAATGAAACGCATTGTCACTGGTTACGCGACGTGGGTTTACGAGTTTCACATGCAAAATAGTCAACAAGATTCCGAGTGGCGCCTGCCAACTGTACCAGAACCGAAGAAATCGAGTTTAACGTAAACTCGTTTAGAATTCAAAGTCATGTTGAGTATAATCTCTGAGTGTGGCAGTGTTATGCACTCGGTACTTCTGCTGGAAGATCAAGCAATAAGTAAGAAATATTATTTGAGCGTTATGTGGCGTTTAAGATAGCAAATCAGACGAAATGGGCTACATTTGTGGAAAGAAAATTCTTGGATTTAGTACCACAATAATGTACCTTCACATGACGCCATCATCGTTAACGAATTTTTGATCAAAACCTCAACAAATACCACCAAGCAACAACCATACTCAATAGATATGGCTGCAAAAGTCTTCTTGCTCATTCCTAAACTCAAATTACCGCTTCTTGGCAGCCGTTTTCATTCGTTAGAAGATATTAAAAGAGAATTAATCTCAGTCAAACACCATTTAAACATGTTCTTATAGTCGAATTATTCGTTGGCGAAAAAATATTGTTTCTGAAAGAGCATACTTTGAAAGTGATAAAATAAACTTTGATAACAAACAGTTTGTGTACTATTATTATTTTCCCAGGACCATTTTGGCAAAGTAGTACATTATATACTTAGTATACAGCTTTGCTAATTGTAAACTAGAAAAAAAATTACACTACAAATAAATCTGTTAATTTATAAACGGATTTAATTTTAACAAACGTTTTATGTGTTAAATAAGTTTACTCAAAAAAAGAAACGACTGAATAAGAAGCCATTATATAATTCTTCTAATTTGTTGTAAATAAGTATCAATAAATATAAAGGTAAACTTCATTTCACACACAAACTTCTTGGGAAGTGGAACGGGAACTTGTGGTACACAGCGAAGTAACGTACCAAGTTTTGGAAGCTCTAGCTACAAGCTTTCAAGTTGATTGCGTAAACAATAAATACATATCTTCAAGATTTTAAAATAAGAGCTAACATCGAGAAAAAGTAGGACAAAGTATTGAATTGAAATGTGAAGTCGGTCGGTCGGCTTCTACGTTCTTTCTTGGTCATTTCTAATTTTTTTGCTACAATTTGTAGCGGTATTATTAAATATTTTATAAAGTTTATAGGGTGTGTTCTTAAATATTTTACAATATTATGATGTACAAATATTAATAATTCTAGTAAGCAATTTTTATATATTCTGGTCACAAAACGGTAATATTACACATTTAATTAGAATAATACTTTGATACAAACATACATACATATCTTGACGCCAAGTCCCTTACGGGGTTGTTACCCATTTTACACAAATGCGCCGGTTTTGACACCACCCTCGGATAATAGAAATAAATGTTCCTGGACAGGTTACACACATTGAATCTAACCCCAAAGTATGCAAATTATATGCTTGAGTTATCAGTGCTAGTCAACGATACTAAAACTTAGTCTGGTATACTACAGCTACTAATACATATAAATACGTCTGGATTAAAAATGGAACTATTATCTTGCGTGAAATTGACATCATTTCAGCAATCGCTGTTGAGACGGAGGCTGATCTTAAAAAACTTAAATCTAAAGCAAAACAGTAATATCTGTTCATGCTCTATTATAATTTGTGTAGTTTACTTAGTTTTTGTACTGAATGTATGTTTCTAACTTAATATCAACTTCGGTTTTATTTTAATTAGGTGTGTTACTCTTTTTTTGTATGCATTAAATGTTTTATGTATTTATTATTTACTCAATCTGTTGAGCAATGGTATTTTTATTTGGTTTTGGTCTTTAAGTCGCGTTCCAATAAGTGTGAGTATTAATGTTATTTTGGAGATTCTCAATTCCTTAATATGTATATTCCATAGAAATAGGAATATATAAGGAAGTGCAAAAATGTTCTACAGCAAATTTAGTTGTATAAATACCGTTGGAATTGACATATAACTTAACAACATCTCTTTGTCTCTTTTAACAAATGTTAATATTATGTACGCCGAAAGAGATAACGACATTTTTGTTTGTGCTCATTTTGGCGTCGATTTAAAGTGACGTCATGACAGTTCTCATGTTTGCCAAGAATACATATTTAGTATTAAATTTTTATAGCGATGTACTATTACAACTGTCGATATTTTATGTTACGTTCCCAGAAAAGAATATTTGGAGAAGATAAGAATGTATACCATTGCCACTGAAAATATCGACCACAGTCTAGCTTAATAAGAATTCTTTCAAGTGCTCACTTAAAAGTAAACAAAGTGGTTTGAATGTAATCTGATCAACTTTTTTTGTCATGATAATAAATCTTGTAATAAATATAAAGAGTTAACTTATATAAAGAATAAACATATTTGCACGCCACAATGTAAAAAAAACGTACTCGCTAAAAGTAAACAAATATTTTTTCTGTCGTTTACTTACATTTCCCTATTTAGGTATAAGCCAATTGAGTAGCGCAAAGTAAGTAAGGTGATAGTTGCGATTTCTTTCGGTAGGTAAATAATAATTCTTATCTATTTCCTAAACTTAACTATCAATCGTCACTAATAGATCATGTATCGATATCGGTACTCTACTTTTTCTGGACAGCCTTATAATGTCAAAATGGCAGCCATATTCGGTAGCCGACGGCAGGCTTTTTTCGTAGGTATTTCATGTCCATATACTTAGAGGTCAATGGTATATTCCAATTACGTCTTATTAAAACATCGTGGTTTTTGGAACAATTTTTTTATGCTTTATATGCATTTTTGGCCTGTAGTTTTCATTATGACTGACACTTCAACTATCGACCTTCTTAAAGTTTATTACCAAAACTAAATTACATACACTTTACACGAGCATTTTAGCTAATAACTATGACATAATCGTGCTCACTGGAACATGGTTGATACCTGATATCGATAACAACGCATTTGTAGATCAACGATACAATGTATACCGATGTGACAGGAACAGGATCGCTGCAGGTAGGCAAGATGGGGGCGGAGTAGTCGTTGCTGTTCTACGCAGACTGACATCATCTACTCGTATCTTTGACACAACTAATGTGACTGACTGCTCAAAACCAAAAACTATTGAGCATCTGTTAATAGAAATTTCTAGTATGAAAAATTAAAAAAAATATGTTGTGAGTGCTGCATATATTCCTCCCAGAACCCTTACCGAAGTATATGAGAGTCATTTTGACTTTTTGCAAGATTTTCTTATGAATGATTCCGTAGACAGTTTTTGTATAATAGGAGACTAAGGTAAGCGCAGCTAATTCCGCGGTATTTTCACCAAAACTCGAAAGAACAATAAACATTAAGTGTTTATTATACCTTATTGTAAAGTTGACTATTTTTGTCCGAAGTGTTATTTATTCTATTTTCGAAATATACTCATAGTTTGACAGTAAAAGTTTGTTAAATTTTTTTAATAAATGTAAATTGAAAAGAAGTCAGAAGCAGCTAATTCCGAGTGTACAAAATACGAAGGAAAGGAGGTGGGTAAAAATGATACATGGTGTTTAATAATCAACTCTATTTATTATAATCTTTGGATTTTAAATCAGTCTTAGTAGTAGTAGCAAAAGCAAGAAAAAAATGATATTTTCTTTTTGCTTTTTGCTATGCATATAGTGGGTATTCAACTAGCAATTATCATTTACAATTTTTACTAGTTTTAATCATAAACTAGTTTAATTGAACTTTTTTAAACTTAGTAAATAGTTACCCCTTTCGTCAACAACAATAAAAAGAAATTATTGAATCAACATTAACAATCACAATACGAGATTCTCATTATGGCACTAATTCAGTCATTAAAAAGAATATTTATATAAAAATAAAAACTGTTTCTTTTTACAAGATAATATTACCTCCTAGTATTTAAGAACCACGAGCACGAAGCATAGTAGTTGCTATCAATAAGTAATTTACTAACTTAAACATACACAATTATTGTGAAACAGTACACAATTATAGGACATATTTCATGAAAAAAAAAATTGCATCTAAATGCTCAATTCGATGCTGTGCCTACCACGAGATTAACTACTCCCTTAGTATTTTTTTTAATATTAAACAGATTAGTGTTTAATTATGTTTATTATCTACCACTCAAA